>SKCR01046032.1:0-113924 GCA_019454045.1 Zanthoxylum bungeanum | reverse complement strand
TCAAATCCGTCCAAGTACCCACTCTTTGAAAGTGTGGATATGTGAGTCTTGTTAATGTGTCCCAGACGACAATGCCACATGTAAGTCTCATCTTTGTTACTTAGTTTGAGCCTTTTGTTTGTTACATTATATGTTTGAGATTGATTTATATTCAAAATATAAAGACCATTATAGCATCAGCTGAATATCTCAAAATCATCTTTATAAACAAAACACCCAGTGTTTCGAAATACAAAAGTGTACCCGCATTGGGTCAAACAAGATACAGAGATAATATTCATAGTCAAACTAGGTACATAATAACAGTCTGATAGTTTAAGTACATGTCCCGAAGGCAGTTCTAAAACAAAAGTGCCCACGGCCAAAACAGCAACAGGTGTCCCGTTTCCAACACGCAGATCAATCTCTCCTGAAGCCAGTCTCCTGCTAATCTGCAGATCCTGCGCATCAGTACATATATGAGTACCACAACCAGAATCAAAAATCCAATTTTTAAAGCTAGAAGTAGCCATGTTTATCTCAATAACAAACATACCTGAGGCCGGTGCCTTGCCCGCCTTTATCTCTTTCTGAAGCGCCTTGTACTCGCGGCAGTCACGCTTCCAGTGACCCCGCTTGCCGCACTGTAGGCAAACATCTTGAGATTTGTCCTTTGGCTTCCCAGAAGCCCTTGACTTTTGGCCTTGCCCTTTTGAATATGCTTATTCTTTCGCACACCTCCAGTTGCCTTGGGCCCAGCCCAGGTCCATGAGATGTCGATGCAAAGTGCGCCTCGCGCTTGTTGCCCTTTAGAAACTCCTTTTCAGCCTCCTTGAGAGTTGACAGTAAATCTCCAAGAGTATCACTGGTGTTCATCAAATTATAATTTATGATGAACTGTCTCCAGGAATCGGGGAGAGATTGCATGACCATGTCCACAGTAATCTCTGCCTCAAAGACTATCCCCATGTTGGCCAGCTCATCGATGTCAGCGACCATCTGAGCCACGTGGGACTCAACAAACATGCCATCTGTCATGCGTGAGCGAAATAGCTTCTTGACTAACTCATACCTCTGCATCCTCTTGTTAGAGCGTGCAGATCTTGCAACCTTGCTAACATAATATAAGGATCCAAGTCCATATTTTGTCTGCGAAAGTGCTGAGTCATCGAAGCAAGCATAATGGACTGAGTTGTGTCACAATCATCGCTATGAGTCTTCCAAAGCTCCAGCTCAAGTGTCTCAGTCGGTCCGGGTTTTGGCCCAAGAGGTCTTTGTATAGTATACAACAGCCTATCTGAACCTAGGACAATCCTAAGGTTCATTTCCCAATCAGCAAAATTTGTGCCCTTGAAGACATTATCTCCCATGATAATATCACGAACATTTCCTTTACCAGTCATCTTGATCTACGACTACGTCTAACTATCTAGTCAACGATAATGGGTACAGTCTAACTGTTACATAGAAAAATAACAATATATTAGTCCAACTAATAAAGTAATATTGACGAAATTATTTGAAAGCGCGTAAAGCTAAGTATCTGAATGAAATTGCAAATTCAATACTAGCCTCCCACTATTTTTCGGCGAGCCTCTAACCCTCTGTCGAGTACTTGGGAAACCTAGTTTCCTAGTGGGCTAGGATCCCGTTAAATAACATACAACCTTGACTTTGGCCAACAAGCTGTATGAAACTTAACTAGGTAGATCTCGAAGATCAATTGGATCTCATCCAACTCCTAGATCCGGTAGGTGGACATCCAAGTCCGAAACACATATACTTCATATATGCTAATATGTCAAACATATTTCCTAACCTTTTTCCTCTGAATCAAACTAAGCCTTGGCTTTGGCACAAACAAGCTTAATGATTCCAGTTAAGCGGGACCCATTGACATGGAAAGTTTCGTAATCAATGTCGATGGACAAGAAGTGATCTTGACTTTGGCAACAAATCACAACTTGGACAAGACACCGATATGTAACAAAACCTTCATGATTCAACACATCCGCAATTGACAAAGGCCTTGACTAAAACATCATAAGGCGCAAAAGTAAATTAATAACGATATGCGGATGGATATTTAAACAGATTGTTCCTAGAACAAATCGCTCTCTTTCCTCTCCCCGACTAGAACTATTCTAACTCCTACCCTTTTACAAAATACAATAAAGAAAACCTCATATACATAGAGGGGAATAGGTGAGAGAGATTACAATGAGTAATGAGATTAAAGGCTGGAACGCAGGTCCAAATATTAATAATTCTAAACTATTACAATTTCCAAAATTGCCCTTGCCCTTCTAATATCCATCTGATATACGTTATTCATACATCACATATATGTGTTCAATCAAAACATGTTATTTACAATCAATCTAATCCAATTAATTAATCTTTGATTAATGACCATCCAATGTTCAAACAATGATTGATTGCGCGAGTCCAACTCGTTTAAGAATAAATACTTTTGAGTACGTATTCTGAATTATATCGAACTACAAGGTAAATCCAATTTATTTGTATTCAATACTAATTCTTATTTAATTCAAAATTAAATATTACACTTACATAGTTGCCTTAAAGACTTGGATTCCAAATCCAATCTTGATGGGTCTCAAAGCCCAATAACATCCAATGTCTTTTAATTAAAGTCCAATGGGCTTTTTAATTGATTCTTAAGGCATGGGCTTTGGCCATAATGGATCAAACCCAAAATGCCAAGGCCCAATAGGAATCACCCTATTGCCATCAAATCAATTTAGGCCCATTAGGCCCAATAAAATACTTTAAAGGGCCAAGTGATGTATTTGGACTTCATGGAATTGGTTTTGGGCCCAATTGGATCCAATCCAAAAGTCCAAAAACCAAACTTGGTCAAACCAAGCCCATTAGGCCCAAATACACACTTTTAGCCCAATTCAATTTAAGGCATATTTACATAATTATAATATTTCAATTATCACAATTATTTTAATTAAAGTGTATTAGCCATAATTAATTAATTAAACTCAATATTTCCAAAATATTAATTAACTTAATTAATCATGCTTAAACTAATAATTCATGCTTAGCATAAAATCAAGCCAAAACACATCAGTGCATGCTTGAGACATATTGAAGCCTAAGATCATCATTTCATGCTCAACATGCACTTTGATTTTAACATGAACATTATAGACATTGATTCTAATCATATTAAACCAACTATCATCATTTAAACATGCATCCAAACACATTATTTCATGTTTTAAAAAACAAAAAAAAACTGCAGTGCATAAGGCAGTGAGTTTCGGCCACCCTAAGCATTTTTTAATTTTTGTAGCTTTTGATTTATTTGAAATCTAATCATGCATAACTCTAAGTTATCATGTTGTAAACATACTCAAAGCATCAATTTCAAAAAATCATGCTCAAAATCAAAAAACCCCAAATTTTTAGGTTCAAGAACCCTAAAATTATCATGCTTAAATTAGGCTCATGATACCATTGTTAGTTTTCCTAGAACATTATAAGGATCTAATAAGCATGCATAATAAAGGATTTAATCATTATAAGGTGCGGAATATACTTACAATGAGATGTAGAGCTTTTAAATTTTTTGTGATCCAAGATCTCCAAGATCCAAGCTTTAGGATGAATCCAAGCTTTAGGATGATTCCAAGCTATTGAGGAGTTTCCCTATCACCTTTGTTCACTTCCAAAGTGCTAGCTTTTGATGATTTGAAAATCAAATCAAAGAGAGGAGAGGGAGAGTGTTTCGGCCAAGCCTTGCTCTTTAGGGTTTGTGTTTTTGATTTTTGTCACTTGTTACCAAAGTTGAGAATGCCTTTTTGTTATTTACCAAAAAGTGAAACAATTTCACCTTTTACCCAAAATAAGGTAGAGATGGGTAAATGGTATTCATAAAGACAAAACAAGGTGGTTGTGTGGTGGGAACACCTACCACACTTTTTGGCTCCAAATATTTGAATCCGAAATTCAAATATCTCTACGGGCATTTGCCGCGGGCTCGGTTCCGTTTAATCCAATTAAACGATCCTTCGTCGTTAAATAATTAAATCCAATTTAATTAAATAACGATGCCACGCAAATATATATCAACGTCGTTCATGAACTAATTCTAAATTAATTCGTTCGTTCGTATTAAAGTCCGACTTTAATCTCGTAATGAAATCCAATCCATTTTAATATATCCGATATATTAATTTTAGCCCATTTGAATAAATTAAATAGAAAAATCAATTTAACTATTAAATTTATTTTACCGATTAATTCCAAATTAATCGCGTTCTTTCGCCACTGCACATTTAATCCCAGATTAAATAAAGCCAATATTAATCCCAGATTAATTTTCTCTCTCTTAATTAATCCCAGATTAATTCCAATTTAAGTCAACTGTCATCGGTGAATCCTTGGGAAGCGACCCAAGAGATCTCTGGATATGTTGGCAGTAAATCCGGTGGTCATCAGGACTATCCGATTAAAGCGAGTACTCGTACTACGTGCTTACCGATTTACAAGACATGGTTGGCTTCTAGCAAAGCACCGTGCCTACCCAATTCTCCAGAAATATTCTTACTGGAATATATAATCTATGTCAGACGTAGAATACCTAGTATCTCATATTTCGATCCAGTATCAGATGTCACGTGCTAGGCCTGGGGCTGGAATAGTGTCTGCCCCGTACGAAGCACATATCGGATATCAAACAACTAGTCTATTTGAATCGGATAATCATGACCTTGTCATATTATCCCGATGGTTGCAACACAATAGAGAACGAGTTATGAATCCCTGTGTGATCATCATCTCCATATGTCTGGAGTGATACTTCCGTCTCGACATCACATCCAATACACTACGATTCTCGATAAACCCAATAGAGGTGTACACAGAACCTGTTAAAGCCCTGGACGACCAAAACTAAAGTTTACCGATTGTCGCAAGTATTAGCGATGTAAGTCTCAGGTTAAGACCAAATACATCTACCCTGACGCGGACTCCCATAGACACATATACATACTGCCAATGGGACTCCGCGGGGTCTATCCAGAGCGAAGCTGTTTTCCGTACCATCGGTAAAACACAACCTCCTATTGCACTTGCATAAGTATCATATACTTAAACATATGAGAACTATGCCGTTATGCTCTCACAACGCGCACAAGTGCAATACTAGTCTATTCCGCATTATCGATGTCCAGTCTCGATAATACTACGACTAGGGATATTTAATGATTAAACCTTTATGGATTGATTCTGTCTCATATCATCTCAATCCGGAACTAATCATATGGACTTTTACCATTTATATATCATAATAAATAATTTACGAAATGATAAAAGGCAATTTCAATATTACATAGTCAATTTTGTACAAAACACAATGTCTTTTACAAACAGTGACGCTATGGGTCATAATTGTCTAACAGGAACCACATTCAAAATGTAGGTTGCTGTTTGTATAGCATACCCCCAAAACGATTTTAGAAGTGAAGAATAACTCAACATGGAACGAATCATGTCGAGTAAAGTTCGATTCCTCCTCTCAGCTACTCCATTTTGCTGAGGTGTACCAGGTGCAGTTAGTGGGATAAAATCCCATACTCTAATAGGTGATCTTTGAATTCATTATCAAGGTATTCACCTCCTCGATCTGATCGAAGGCACTTGATTGATTTACCTAATTGTTTTTCCGTTTCGATTTGGAATTCTTTAAACTTTCCAAAAGTTTCAGACTTATGTCTCATTAGGTAAACATAATCATATCTAGAGTAATCATCAACAAAAGTAACGAAGTACTCATAGCCACCTCTTGCTTGTGTAGACATTGGTCCACATACATCTGAATGTATAAGCTTAAGTGGTTCTTGGGCCCTATTGCCTTTTGCAGAGAAAGGCCTCTTTGTCATCTTACCTTCAAGACATGATTCACAGACTGGTAGAGTACCAACATTTAGTTCTCTTAAAGGACCATCCTTTACAAGCCTATTTATCCTGTCAAGATTTATATGACCAAGTCTTAGGTGCCATAGATATGTGTTATCAGTGTGAGAAATCTTTTGCTTCTTTGTTTTTGGCAATGCAACTTTGAACATTTCAGCATTCAATAATGAATTAAAATTGGGCCTTATTACATAGAGCCCATTTTCAATAAAACCAGAACAAATATTCAAACCAATTCTTGAAATAACAACTGATTTATTATCAAAAGAAACTGAATAACATTGTTCATAAAGTCGAGAAACTGAAATGAGGTTTCTAGTAAACCCCGGTACGAAATAAACATTATTCAAAAATAAAAATTTATTGTTCTCAACATAAAGTTTTATTTGTCCAACTGCTGATGCTGAAACTAAAGCGCCATTCCCAACTCTCAAAGTAAAGTCCCCATCAGCAAGTCTTGTGTAAGAATCAAGCTTCTGTAAGAAACAACAAATATGATTAGTCGCTCCTAAATCAATTATCCATGGTGATAAATCATTTTCAACTAAACAAGATTCAGTAACAAGTAAATCTGATTTACCTTGATTATTGTTTGGCTTGGTTCTTTTGCTGCTGCTTCCTGCTGTTTTCTCAGTTCCTGAACTCTTACCTTCATTCTTATTTCTCTTTCTCTTCTTTAAAGAAGAGTTAGAGGTAGAAGGTTCAGCAACATTTGCTTTTACCTTGCTTTCCTCAGAAAAAGACACAAAAGTTGTGAGTTCGATAAGTAATTGAGTCAAAGTATAACTCAAGTTACTCATAAAGTAATATCTTTTGAACTGAAGAAATTGTGAGCTAAGACTTTCCAAAATTAAGTCCACTTTTATGCCTTCATCTATAGTTGCACCGTTGATTTCAGCTTCATGAATCATACTAATCATCATTAGCACATGTTCACGAACACGGGTTCCAGCTTCCATTTTGCAGTTCAAGACTTTCCTGAATGCTTCATGTTTGGCTTGATCAGAGGGTTCGCCAAACATGCCCTGTAGAGACTCCATTATCTCATAAGCAGTCTCTATCTTTTCGAACTTTGTTTTAAGCACGTCGGACAAAGTGGCAAATAAATAACAACGAGCCTTGTCATTTCCTCGAACCCAATTCTCATAAGCATCTATAATGTTTTTGTTTGCATTCACAGCAGGTTTGGGAGGACATTCCTCTATCAGGACAAACTTCAGGTTATCCAGCACAAGAATTATATTCATATTTTTCTTCCACTTAGCAAAGTTATCACCAGTTAATTTTTCAGTAGCAAGCAGTGATAGGATTGGATTTGACATATTTCTGAAATCATTTAAAAAAAATATTCTAAATTATTCCATGCATAAAATTCAAAATAAATTCGGCATAGTAATCATGATGCATGATGCATATGCTAAACACTAAAATATATATGAACTACTATAGCCTCGGAGAAATTAATAAGCATATTATGTTGCCTTAGGGTCGATCACAATACCCTATTAAAATAGAGACAATCTCAATAAATAAATTTTTCCAAAATATCTCATATTTTCAAAATTTATTCATAACCGATTTTTTGGTCTAAATATAATTAACACTTTTAACTATATTTATATGAGTGTAACCCACCGTTTTGGATCCTTAAAATTTAACTCATAACAACCACCTTAGGGTAAGTTAATTATGAAATACATTTTATAAATCCTATCATAAGAAGTACAACCTTGATATTAACCTAAGCAAACACTCTCCTTAGGGAGGATGAAACTAAAGTCATCACGAAGCCCACTTAGATTTCACGATGTTGCACTAACGGTGGAGACCAAAGGACGTTTTGACAAACTACCCGCTCCCACTCATTATTTTAAGTTTAGTGATTTTATATGTAAAACATCTAATGTTTTGAAAACTTAGCGGAAAAAGACCAAGAATTCAAAATTAAAGGTCTTTAATTTCCAAATTAATTGTTTCATAATAAAATTACCCGCTTTTCTCATAAAACTTAAATTCATTATGAAACATCTAAGTTATTCATGATAAACAATTTATTATAAAAACTTAGAACTGAATTTTGTGACATTACAAATTTTAACGATTTAAAATTAATTCACAAATTTTATTTAATCGACTAATCGATAAAAATCCCAAAATAGTTTTTAATCAAATTATAAACTATTTATTATCATAAATAAATTTATGAAAATGCACATGTATGTATGGCATGTTATAATGCAAGAGTAGGCATTGTGCTAATTCTATATGTCATTTAAAATATGCATGAGAATAAACATTTTATAATTCACACAAAATAAATAAATTGGATATTAACTGGGTTGACAATTTGGGTATTTCTAAAATTACAAATAACCAAAAAATAAAATTACATTAATCTCAAAACTGGAAAAGAAAAAAATATAATTAATTATATTTCCAGGTGACTTTCACCAAATATTTATTTTTATTTTTTTTATTTTCTCCCGCACAGTGGGCAGTCTTACTGCCGTACTGTGCGGCTGGGCAGCAGCCCCTTGCTGCAAGTGCAGCAATAAGGCTGCTGCCACGCTGCTGCACATATGTGCAGCAGCGTGGCTGCTGCTTGTGCAGCAGTCTGCACTGTGCAGCAGTCTCACTGCTGCACAGTGCAGGGAAAAAAAATATATTCTGGAAATACTAAACCGTCCATCCGTGCATCGTCTATTTGGCTTGATCTTGATCTCGAACAATTACAAAAAAATAACAATTACAAAAAGAAATACCCATTTAATTTTGGGTTCACATATCCAATATATAAAACAAAAAATTAAAATCCTAACCCAAGGTCAACCATACAATTAACGATTAATATCCATACATTCACCATCACATGATAATTCATAAAAATGCATAGCCTACTCTTTTACATACATATTAAAATGATTTACAATAAATAATTCTTATTAATATACTAGAACAAATACGACCGCTCATGATACCAATTGTTGGATTTCAAAGTTCATGCGCAGCGAAAATCGTGTTTTGGTGACAGGAAAATTATTTTCACATGAACAATAAAATCCGGATCCGGATCCGTATTCTCTAGTATATTAACAATAAAAAAAAAATTAAGAACTCAGGTTAGTAATATACCTCCAAATCTGGATCTCTTTGAATCACGATTCTTCGAACCACGATCTTCCTCGACTTATCTCCTCACCTCAAACAGCACGTGTGGGCGTAAAAATAAATGCGAAGAACACTATAATTTTTAGTGAATGATTCGTGTACTCAACTCATGAGACGAATCCTGTAGGGTTATTTTGTTTTTAGTTTTGTTAAAACCAAAACTAAGAAAAAATCAAAAGCAAAAAAATATTTCCTGTTTTTAATTTTTTCTATCCCTTGCTCACGTCTTTAGTTGTTGTTTTCTATTCAAAATGAAAAACCCAAAATCTATTTCAATTTCACAACAGCTCACGTTTTATTTTTTATTTTTATATTGTATTAGATTTCTATTGGATCAACTCTTTTGATCAAAATAGAATTCTTATCTCATGGATGAATTTAGGATCAAAACAAATTCATTAAGGATATTATTAATTTTAATTTTCAAAAAATCAAAAATAAAATCCTTTAATATTTATCTCATAATTTATCAAAGATAATTCATTAAAAACAATTTTCAAAAATTTCAACTTTTGAAATATTATCTTATTCAATTAAAATTTATTTAATCAAATTAATTAAATATTAATTTTCATAAATTAATAAATAGATACATTATCTATTAATAAATATATTAAGACAATATTTGTCATAATTTCCAAACAAGAGCTATATGGAATAATTAGAGTGTAAAATAATTCATAATTATTTTAAATAATTCTCAACTATTTTTCTTCGCAATTATAATCGTTCGAACAGTGATAGAAGACGACGAGGGGACCGATGGACCTATAATTCTAAGCTCCAATAATTCTGTCGATTAATTATAAACTTTTTTATTAATCAAACGAAATTATTAATTCTGGAGTAACTCCACTAAATACCCAGAATTGCACTCTCAGAATTATAGAATTAATTACTCAAAGTATTCGTCCATTGATATAGTCATTACCTATGCAATGATCCTCCATAATAGATTCGTAAAGGAGCTAGGTATAAAATATCCGTTAACCTCTCCAATTACATCTTTATCCTTGACTTCCATTAGTTCTCAAGTGAACAATTAATTCATAACTTTTATAAATTTACGCGCTAATCATTCAGGTCCTGAACTAATAAACAAGAGAATCTTATGAAACGGATTTCATTATATCAGGTTAGCATTCCCAGCTATTCATTCAACTCATTCCCAAAATACAAGGTTACGAAATGTAATAAATACAAAACCATACCGAGTAAATTAAAGAATGGATTAATATGATATAGGAGTCTGCTAAATATAATGATTTAAGATCATCACATATATGACCATCATTATGATAAAATTGACGTTCCATATTTAACGGAATTATTAGAACTTTACAATTTTATCGGGTCCTGTCCAATATAATCTTATTATATAAAATACATTCATTTTTATGTCTCTACATATATAGTCTGGATAGAACTATACCATTCATAATGGAATGAACTGTATTTATGACTTTGGATTTGAAGATTCCCAACTTCAAATCATAGTCATGGACAAATTTTGATTATTACTCTTTAAATTTTATCCATGCATATATGCATGTAACATTTTACATACACATATATGTTTAATTTAAAGCTACATAAATAATCAAGGAATTTTCATGAATTATATAAAGCAAATCAAAATGCATACATGGAATAAAATAGAATCACAAATTTATTAATCAATCATGTTTCGAACATATTTGCTTGTCGGGCATACAAATCCCAACATATTGGTGTGTAAATAAAGTGAGAATGAGCCTTGATTAGTGATGGGAAGTAGATTTGAGTGTTTATAGATACTAAAGCATGAAATGGTAACTTGTTTAGGGAAGGAAATTCTGCCGTAAAGGGGCTGTCCATTTAGGTGTATTAGGTGTTTACGAAGCATGTAATTGAAGTGATTGGGTTATAATGAATGTGTTTGAATAGTGAGTAAGGTATTAAATGCTTTTAGTAATGATGTAGATGATGGTAATATGCCTAAAATACATGAAATGAATGATTTGTTGTGGATGAGTATTTTCGGTAATAAGGGGAAGGGTTAAGTTTTGGTTGTGATTTATGCATAGTAATGATTGATTATTGTGTTAGGATGTATAGTAATGGTGGCTGAATTTAGTAGATTAAGTAGGGCAGTGGGCAAGGAAGTAGAAGTAGTGAATATTTCAGTGTCTAAGTAGAATTCGAATTTCCATATTCCCACTTGAGTAACCTTAAATCGAGACCGTAAAATTCATAGACGACCTTAGATAACCTCAAATTATAGTAAGATCAAGTGCTCATATGTTTCATATTTATATAGTTATATGATTGTGTAATGAAACCAAACGAATTTCATTGGTTTAGTTCGGCATCAAGAATTCACAGAATTCTTTGACTCCGAAAGGCGTGCAGTTCATCCTAACATTGTGAGTGGATGCTTCGTTTCTCAATTTGATATATATATATATATATATATATTTTGGATTGATGTTTTGATATTTATTTATGAGATATGATTACGGTAATACAATTTTGAGACCTTTCATGTCTTTTGTTTATGATTTGAGTTTTAACAGATTTGAGTATTAAGACATATTTTGAGATATGCTTTACTTGAATATTTGAGATATGATTTTATTATAAATTCGGATGTTACATTTATTACAGTTGCCTCTCAGATAATGATTATTTAGAAAAGAAATATTTTCAAACATGAGTTTTATGTTTTCGAGACATGGGGGAAAAACCTACCTCAGTATGTAACTTGTTACAGACATGGAATTGACGGATGACATGTGCATATGTAGAGGACTGGGGGGATGGCGATACGTAATGCCCCCAGATCCTAGTTCAGGACTAGGGATGACAGATGTCCTAGATCTTAGAGTCAGAGCTTGGAGGTAGCATAGATCCGCACCCACAGTTCTAGTTCACTGGCTTAGAGATGGCGATACGTAACACCATAAGACCACTAGTTTTAGGGACAAGAGTGGCATATTTTGGGGGACAGTGATACGTAACGCCTCAAAGTCATGGGTCTAGCTCTAGTTAGGCGTATAGGAGGACAGCGATACGTAACGCCCCCATATATCAGGTTTTCAGAGACAGAGACGAGTTTTTTTCAAAAACAGTTTTCAAAGATCAGTTTCAGAGATAGTTTTCAGAACAGATCTTTCAGATACAGATTTTTCAGAAACAGGTTTTCAAAAATAGATTTACAGTTTAGAGAAAAATTTACAGAAAATGATGGTTTTTAAACGAGTTTTCAAGAAAAATAGTTTTAAGAGTATCTCGAAATATTACAGACAAAAAAGGATTTATATGAGGAGATTTATTTTTTAAAAGAAAATTTTAGAGTTTTACAGACAGAAAAGGATTTCCAGAAAAGTTTCAAATAAGGATATTTATTTTCAGATAAGAAAAGAATTTCCAGAATGATTGACTTTCTTAAGATATTGTCTTTGATATGGAAGTTTAGTAATATCCAGTTCTATTTGATGAGTAGTATCATAGTATGCTATGAGTACGTACTTTATGTAAATTGTATATTGAAATGCATGGTCGATATGTGATATTAATGTAAAGGTTTTGGGGGTTTACTACACTTAGAATGCAGTTGTGAGGATTCCAATAGATGGAATCAAGCGTCAGTATCTTATATTATATAGATGTATGAGGGCAGCTCAGTATTCAGTAAAAGTTTTACAGCTCACAGTTAGCTAATGCTTATGTTTTACCTTACGTAGTCCATAAAAAGTAACCAGTCATAGTTTAAGCTCACTAAATCACCTTGGGTTTGGGTTGGCCTTAGCCACGGGTTTGGGTGGTTGATAGATAATATGTTAGTTTTAGTTAAGAGAAATTTGATGTTGCTAGTATATAAAGTATAAATACAGTATGAGAAAAGAGTATGTATGTGTGTGGTTGAAGACTTTTCAGTTTTGTGATTGAGAGATGCCAGAATTCCATAGATGTGTAGGTTAGTGTGGAAAATCGAGAAGATAAGCTTACTATAATGTTGCATTCAGTATAGTGAGTGAGTTATCAAGGTATAATATATGTGAGCAGTCATCGAATAAAGATGAGATTATAAGTTTGTGCATATTTACATATGTCTGAATTCCATTTAAGTTTTTATTGTCACTTTTTATGTTTAAATAAGACATGAGTTACCTTTTGGGCTTTATAGCTCACACCCCAACAGTTTGCTAGTTTTGCAGGTTCGCATTGGACTTAAAAAGCTAGAAGATTCTAGAGGCGTTTGAAGACAGCGGATCATCCCGATGCAGTCAAGTTGGTCTTGAGTCGTTGTATGGTTCTGGGATATGTATTTTGGGCTCCCATATTTTTAGTTTTATTTATCTATATCATGTGTAGTTCTAATCGTGCTGAGCACATAGTTATTTGTAGTTATTTGTCTTATGTCAGGCTGGAGGCCTATTTACATATGAGTGGAGATTTGTTAGGCCGGAGGGCTATTTGCATGAGTTGAGATGATTGAGTTTGGATTTAATATCAGGATATCTCAAAGTTCTCAAAGTGCTGGACTTGGATCCAGGTTTCATGATTTGTAACAAAGGTCATGCCGAAATTTTAGTAGAATTAGAGGCTTATGAAGATGTTTTTATGTCTCCTGCCGGTAGTATTCCTGGCTTCGGGCGGGATGTTGCATTATAATTCTCTCAAGTGTTGAAAAAAGAAAAATGAATAACAAGAAAACAAAAAACAAAAAAACCTTATGTGACATTTTGATCTCTAAAGTGATTAGAGAAAAGTTTGTAAGTATAGTCCACTATATTTTTCTTGGTAACGAGATATAGCACGAAAGACTATTTGGTGTCGAACTAAATACATCATCATCTCCTTTTAATACACCACACGGTAGAGAGTAATTTTTTGCTCACTGTCGCACATCTTCTTGTGTAACGGGGCTCGGTTCGGTTTATTTTGTATCCAAAATTATTGGGGAATATTTATGAGGGGTTTTTTAAGATTGTATTGGTCTGTTTTTAATTGAAAAATAAGACCAGAAACTCAGTGGGTGTTCACGCAAATAATAACTGATTTGGGCAGCGAGCTGGGCACATTTCGGGTCCAAAACAATCCAGATTTACACCATTGTTTGGGGACTGAAATTTTGTTCAATACAGAAGCAAAATTTTGGTGGAAAAGCTAGTAACATTTAGCCAGAAGAAGGTAAGGGAATAAAAAAATTTCAAGTCCAATCCCGAGTGCCTAATGTGTTACCATTGCGCTTCGAAAGTGGTTTTTACAATAGGCTCTCCAAATTACAAAGAATGCTACAACTTGAAATTTTTACATCGGAAATAAATTTACAACACTTGTAAAATTTTGGCTTTATGGCCTTACATTCCCAAAACCAAAACTAACAAAAAAATAAGAGCCAGAAAAAATTAACGATCAATGCAATACATTTATAACATGAATTTAAACAAACTTTAATCACATGAACATTAAAATATGCCTACTCATCACAATATGCATACAAATAATTTATATCGCATATAAATCATTATAAAATAAGACTTTTAATTAAAAAAAAAAAGTAATAACATTTTTCAGCCTCGCTTTGATACCAATTATAGGAAACTCTTTCCCTCGTGCAGTGGAAGCGGTTTAGGCATCGGGATCGGCCTTGAAAATTTTCTGCCATTTCTCTTTGATAATCGAATCTGACCACCCCCTGGTATGATGTTTTGCTTCTATTTTTAAAAATATTTCAGCCTCGGAATAGCCCTCGAACAACAGCTCAGATATGATCCATTTTGCACCCAAAACGTGCGCACAGCTCACCTAAATCAGCCCCTAATTTACATGAGATGTAATAGTATTTCACACCCCACAACATCCTTGAAATATCCCTTTATATTCCCCAATTTTCTAGACAAAAATAACTTTGAATGATCTTTCGTGCTATGGCTTGTTGCTAACAAAAGGAATTGTGGGCTTCACACAAAACAAAATCTCTAAAGTCTTTAGAGATTGAAACAAACTTTTGCACACTAGAATTTTTATTTTCTCTTTTATTCTTATTCTTTTCTTTCAATACTTGAGAGAAAACAAGAAAAATGGTGGCTAGATTTATTCAAGAATGAATTAGGGTGAAAAGATAACGTACTTATCCTTTTATACTTAGGGTTTAATATTTCAAAATCAAAACAAAACTCTACGTAATTTTATCTCATAAATTCGGCCACCCCATTTTAAATACCTAATTTTTGCAACAATCAACTTATTAATTGTCATCATAATGACAATTAATGTAATGTTGAAAAGGTGAAAATACCATTAATGTAATGTTAAATTTTTTCAAATCATATTTTAAACATTCTTCATTCCATAAATGATATATTGAATAATTTATATATGCATTAATTAAATGATTATCTTATAATCAGGTATTTAATGAAATTTTATATTAAATAAAATATAAAGTTACATGCATGACAAAATATATTATTAATCCCATTAATAATAATATAATATATATATATATGAGTATATAATTGGACTATCCAATATATTTAATTGGCTACAGTGTATCGAGCTAGCAAATGGACAAAATGGACCTACGGTTTCCGAGCTCCAATAATCCCGAAATATTAATTAAACTCTTTAATTAAGTATTCTAAATTATTAACATCGGGTTATTCCATTAAAAACCAAAGCTGCATTCTCGTTGCCGTAGATGGATAACATATGTCGAACTACATCAGTGTCCATCAATATAATCATTACATATGTATTGGCCTTCACGAGTATCTCATACTTAAAGCAGAGTCATAATATTCATTATGCCCTCTAATTATTTTTAACTTAAGTACCATTGATTCTCTAATGAACGATTTATTCATAACTATTATGAATATTAATATTTCTATTCGCAATAGAAATACTTGAGCGTTCTAATCGTTCAAGTACTTAATCAACCTTTCACGAAGATACGCCTCTACTGTTAGGGTTGGTGATTCAAGTGCCAATCCGGATCGTATTTATGTCCGATTAATAAATATGAGTGATTCAATTTTCTATAGTATTACTATTTAATGGTATCACCCTTGTCTTTTTATACCCTTATTCGATCTAATTGCGATTAGATTTCTGATTATAATTAGATCGAAACTGAATCTGGTTCTCTGATAGGTTTATATTAGACAAAGACCCTAGGATTTACAATATAGTGTGCAGTTACAACGTAGTTTGTAATTGACATTGGGAACGCACTATTAGTTGTATATCCTTAATAAAGTTCCTGGTCAAGATTTTCTAACACGGGTTTGTTAGTAAAATCTGTTGAGACCAGTACATGTCGTATATCGTGACTTGGTCCGATAGTTTATCCTAGTGAACTATGAGTCTCGGGAGACTCATATAGACATGTAGGTGTTTATTTGATAAGAAACTGAACGACTCACTAAAGGTTTCCTAATAGATAGTACACCAACGTCAATAGGAACCTTCTAGAGTTAAGCGGGCATAGTGGTCCTTCGACTTGAGATACCACTGTGGATATATAAGTTATCCTTCACACTTTGATGGCAGTCACGTCAATGATCTAGTCATGATCAGACCTCCGCCTATTCGTTGGGTATGGACTGATGCTAATGATATTCTGTGCGTATCGAGATAGGATCCATCAGTCTTGTGTATAAAACATAGGCATCCAGCACTTGTTTATGATCTAGTAAATCCATGGCCGTGGTATAACTTCGGAAATCAATTCCGAGTGTTATTAAGAGATCATAAATTGAAAGTCATTTTTATTATACCGAACGGATTTGATGTTCTGATCTATATCCCAGGTATAATTTGGATTTCCTGTGATGGAGGGATTATACGTATGCTATGACCTCGACTTGCAAAGTTTGGTGAGATTATCTGTAATCATCATAATCCATGAGTAGCTGGATTACGAACACGAAATTAGATTTCGTGATGGATAAACCTAAACTTAGAGAGTCCCACAATATGAAGTGTACTCGTTGAGCACTTGGGCAACTCTATATGAATAATACAGATTATTCATAATACTTCACCGGATTAAGTGAGTTAATTCGGATTGTTTAATCGGTTAAACGATAACACATGCATTAGGAGATTTTTGTCTACTAATAATTATTGTGTATTTGTATTTGATATATAATATGATTAGATACGCATTAATTATTCATCAAATGAGATTTTGACACATGCCATGAATATATATATTTATTATTTAATGTAAATAAAATACATATATTTGTGTAAATTAATTGTTTAATTATTTAATAGTTAAATAATTAAATAATTGACTTTTCAACCTTATCCATTTGTCATAATTGTTGTGATAAATGGTGAGTTATAATTAGTATACATGGTATGGATTAATTATACTTTACATTTGTCTAATTTTGATTGGATAATTATAAAGTTAAATTGATATTTTATTTGATAAATTGAAAATGACAAAATTGCTCCAACACCTCTTCCATTTTCGGCCAAATTTATAAAGGAAGAGAAATTATTTTCTTTATCTTGGAAGCTCCATCAATGGCCGAAAATATGCTCTCCAAATGAGTTTGAAATTTTTTTTCAAGAATCCTTGAAGATTTGAAGAAAAATCAAAAGAAAAAGCTTAGTAAACAAAAGATTAAAAGGTAATCTCTTATCCCCAAGCTTAGAAATTAGATTTCTTATTTCTTCATGATTTATAAATGTTCTAGGGTTCTTCAAACTAAAATTTTGGGCTTTGTGGTTTGATGGATGAAATTGGAAGAATTAAAGGCATGTGTGAAGTAGATTTGGAGCTAATTAATGTAATTTTGTTCCAAATTGTTCAATTTTTTGTTGGACATCAAAGTTGCCATTCTAGAGTGATATAACCACTCTTATAACACCAAGAATTGTTCTTGGGTGCTTCATGTGTGGTGGCTTTGATTTGGTGTTAAGATTAATTGATTTAGTCTTAAAAATATTGGATTTAAAGCATGATTTTTGGCAAATTCGTTTACTATTTCAGACTTGGAATATCTGGAAACTTGTGATGAAATTTTGTCTTATGAATATTTTGGATGTAATTTGGGTGTTGGCACAATTTCCGGAAAGTGTCTCCGACTTGAAATAAGCAAAAACGGCCAAAAACGGCGTTACTGGGTGGATTTTGAGCCAACCAGGTGACGGCTGTCCAAACAGTGAGTCCGTCACTGGTAGGGCAGACCATGAACTGCCTTGACACCATTGGAGCTGACATGGGCAGTTTCTATAAGTGTCGGGTAGTCAGTTCGGTCAAAAACGTATTTTAGGTAATTTTACGGAAAAACAGTTTTCGTAAAAGTTTCGCAAGCTTTCAACTTGTTTATGTCAATACTTGATATTGAATAAATAATTTTATGTGAAATATGATTAAATTATTCATATTAGATATTGAATAATTTATTCGGTATTTTGAAAAAGTTTTAAAATACGATTTCGTCCGAACCGCGCTTCCCTGCGGCCCCATCGCCCAAAACCCCTACATCTACTTCTCCAAGTATGAGTGAACTCAATTTCTATGTAAAACGTTCCCAGATACACACTAAACCATGTCCCCAAAGTACGTAGCTATTGGTCGGATTGCTACACCAACCTCGTCTTTGTAAATCAAAGGATATACTTGCAGTATAAGAGTTCACAGTATACTCAGGATTTTGATCAATCCATATATTACCATCTAGTATATTGAAATGAATTTCTTTATTTACGGATATTATAAGAATTCATTTCTATCTGGTCCAGTTCTCATGTTATCACATGGACGATCCCGGATCAAGGTCGCCATATAATTTTAAAATGGACCTCAGCTATAGATCAACCACAAACAAAGTCCTATTTTGTTTTTCTCTATGGACTATTTTAGATTACTAACTTAAAATAAACTAAATCTTCTTGTGTATGACACCCATACACTAAGTTTGAAGGCATATGAGTAATCAAGGGTAAACAGGATAATTTACAATATGCGATTTAAATCAAACATTTTGATAAATGAATAATACATCTTTTATTTCATAATAAATAACTATATTTACATTACATGAAGCTTTAGGGCATATATCTCAACACCAAGGTCGTGGCATAGTTTGGTATCTCATGGATTCTAAGATGGGACTAAAATCGTCCAACCATTAATGCGCCCTTCAGACTATCCGACAATTAAAATGACTCATATATTGCGACCATTAATACCAAATTATGATATTTGTCCAAAAACCTTTTTAGCGGCTCATCATTCCACTGTTTTATCGTCCTGAATGGCTCTATCAGCTCTTTTGAAATGTCATATAAATGTTGGACAATTATGACCCATAACATCACTATTTGTACGATCATGGTGTTGTTGTACAAATTAATTATGTAACAAAGGAGATTGCTCTCTTATCATTTGTGATTAGATCACCTAGATGTATAAATGATAGGAGGTCCTTATGATTAGTTCCTGGATTGAGATGATATGAGACAGTATCAATCCACGAAAGTATAATCATTAAATATCCATAGTCAGAGTATTATCGAGATTGGACATCGATAAAGCATAAAAGACTAGTATTACACTTGTGCACGTTGTGAGGGCACATGCATAGTTATCATATATTTGGGTATTGGATACTCATATAAGTATAATAGGAGGTTGTGTTTTACCGATAGTACGGAAAACAGCTTCGTTTTGGATAGACCCCCTCGGAATTCCATTGGTAGTATGACTATGTGCCTATGGAAGTCCGAAATCAGGGTAGGTGTATTTGGTCTTAATCTGATACTTGCACCGCTAATACTTGTGAAAATCAATATACTTTGGTTTTGGTCGTCCAGGGCTTTAACCGGTTCTGTGTACGCCTCTGCTGGGTATATTGAGAATGTAGTGTATTGGGTGTGATGTCAAGACGGAAGTATCACTCCAGTCATAGTGGAGATGATGTCACGTAGGATACGGTACTAGTACTCTTAAATGCTGCAGCTATCGGGATATTATGACTAGGTCATATATATCCGATTATAGAGACTAGTTACCAGACATCCGACATGTGCTTCGTACGAAGCAGACATAATTCCAGCCCCAGGCCTAGCACGTGACATCCGATAATGGATCGACATACACGATACTACGTATACTACGCCTGATATAGATCGCTTATTCCTGTAAGAATGTTTCTGGAGAATTGGGTAGGCATGTCATTTTGCTAGAGGCTAACCTTGTCTTGTAAATCGGTAAAAACGTAGTACTAGGTACGTACATATTCGGATAGTCTGAAAAGCGTATTTACTGCCAACATATCCGGGGATCTCATGGGTCGCTTCCCGAAGATTCACCGATGACGTATGACTCGCACTTTAATTAATCTGGGATTAATTAGAAGAGAGAGGAAATTAATCTGGGATTAATTGTGGAGATATTTTATCTAGGATAAAATATCATTTAAAGAGAGAAAATTAATCTGGGATTAATTGCGGAGATATTTTATCTAGGATAAAATATCATTTAAAGAGAGAGATAACGATTAATTTGGAATTAATCGATAAAATAATATATTCGATATATTATACGAAATTGGATTTCGATGCGGAATTAAAATTAGATTTTAATTCGGGCAAACGATTAATTTAGAATTAATTCATTAGCGATGTGAATAGTAATTATGCTAGGCATGATTATTTAATTAAATTAGATTAATTACGACGCAACAGAAAATTCGTTAATTCGGAATTAGCAAATCCAGCCCGAGAGTGTTTGCGGGCGCACTCGCATTTCGAATCAAGTGCGGCCCACAAGTCAAATCAAGCATCAAATCGCTAGTCCCATCAAGTCACATCAAGCGTCAAATCACTTGTCACTTTGAGTGATATGATGTCTAGTCACTTTGAGTGACTTGACAACTTGTCATGAATGATGTGAATAGTAATAGATGTGATGTGAATAGTGATGTGTGTTGATAGAAGGCTTTAATGCCTTTTTACTTTTTGACTTTGGAGTTGGATTTTTGGTATAAGATTTTTGAAATCCAAAACCCAAATATAAGACACATTATTTCTTCTCTCTCCCTCCATGGTGTTCGGCCATGAGGCCATTTTCTTCTCTCTCACTTTTTCTTCAATGGCCGAAAATGCAAGGGAAGAATAATGTGATTTTGTGGCAAAATACCTAAGTGCTAGCACACAAAGAGGCATACAAAGTGATAGGGAAATTCACTTGTGAGCTTAGAATCACCACCCGAGAGCTTGGAGCTTGGATCTTCCATGGAGGCTTTGGCCGAATTCAAAGGATACCAAAATGGAGCCCTTGGCCGAATGCGCTTCACCAACAAGGATGAAAAGGTTTTGTTCTTCGTAGCATCCAATCCGTTCATTGTGAGTATGATTCCGCCATTAGCCTTTGTTGTATTCACTTGTTTCATTGCTTATAAATGATCTTTGGGACTTAATAGAACCCAACAATGGTATCAGAGCCATTTTGAGCATGAAACGTTTTAGGGTAAAATTTGGGTAAATTGATTTGAGCATGTTTTGATGAAATTGATTGTTGATATATGCTTGAATGATGATAACATGGTCTTATGCATGATCAATTTGATGAATATTGAGTTGGATCAAATTTTCCCAATTGACTTAGCTTGGCCGAAAGTCATTGATGCCCTAATGTCTTGGATTTTTTGATTTTTGATTCATTAGATGAGTTAGAAATGATTGGAAATGTCGATTGTGGATTTAATTGGATTGAAACCGAATCGGACATAAATAACCCCAATTGGCCGAGACATAGAAAGAATGGAAATGATGTTGATTTTTGATTCAAATGTGTTGGACATGTGATGATGATAATGGGCATAATTAATTAGTTAATTGATTTTCGGAAATGTTAAATTGATTAATTAATTATGGCTTTACACTTAGATTAATTAGATTATGAAATTTGGAATTTGGTAATTTAATTAATTGGGCTTAAATTGGATTTGGGCTTTTAAAGTTGTAATTGGGCTTGATGGGTGGTTGGGCCAAGTTTGGTTTAGGCAAATTGGTTGGATCCAATTGGGCCCAAAACCTTAACCATAAAGTCCAAATATGACGATTGAGCCTTTAAAGTTTAATTGGGCCTAATGGGCCGAAATTGATTTCTAGGCTTATGGGGTTATTCCTTGATTGGGCTTTGGTTGTCGAAGCTCATGCCTTAAGAAATTTATTGAAAACCCATTGGACTTTAATTAAACGGCATGGATGTTAATCGGGCTTTGAGACCCGTAACGATTAGATTTAGAATCTAAGTCGTAAAGGTTCGTTAATAAAGTGTAATATTTAATTGGAATTAAATAGTGAATTAGTATTAAATACAAGTTAAATTGGATTTAATGTTGTAGTTTCATTTAATTCAAGAATTAGTACTTTGAGTACTTATTCACAAAACGAGTTTGACTCGCACAAAATCAAATCATTGTTTGAACATTGGATGGTCATTAATTATCAGATTAATTAATTTGATTAGATTGATTGATAACATGCTTGTGTGAATACATGATTACGATGCATGAATAATGTATATCGGATGGATATTAGATGGGTGGGGTAATTTTGGAAATTGTTGTAATAAATTTAGAATTTATTAAAATTGGACCTACATGTCCAGCCTATTACCTCCTTACTCTGTTTATTTCTCTTCTCATCTATTTCCCTCAATGTAAATGAGGTTTCTTTAGAAGTGTAGTGTAATGGGTAGAAGTAAATACTTGTGCTAGCGGGAGAGAGGAAATGGAGAGATTTGATCTGGGATCATTGTGTTTGAGTATCCATCTGCATATCATTATTATTTTATTTATACGCGCTTTATTATGTGTTTAGAATGCATGTTTCAGGGTGTATGATGATGAGACCTTAACAAAGATAATAAATTGGTTGCCAATTTGCACGCGAAAAATCCTCACAAAATATTAAGCATTTTTCCTTCCATTGAGTGATTCTTACTCAAGATCCAAAACTGGCATTCGCTTGTTGGCCAAAGTCAAGGCCTTTGTCCATCGAGGATGTGTTTGAATCACGAGAGCTTTGTTCCATATTGGTGTCTTGTCTAAGTCATGATTTATTGGCCAAATTCAAGATCACTTCTTGCCCATCGACATTGATTACGAAGCTTTCCATGGTCAATGGGTTCCGATTAACTGGGATCATTAAGTTTGTTGTGCCAAAGCCAATGCCTAATAGATTCAGAGGAAAAAGGTTAGGGAATATATTGGATATATTGGCATATATAAGATATATGTTTCAAACTTGGATGTCCACCTACTGGATCTAGGAATTGGATTGGAACCAATTGATCTTAGAGATCTACCTAGTTAAGTATCATATAATTTGTTGGCTAAAGTCAAGATTGTGTGTTATTTAACGGGATCATAGCCCACTAGGAAACACGATTTCCCGAGTACTCGATAGAGGGTTAGAGGCTCGCCGAAAAATAGTAGGAGGCAAGTATTAGATTTTCAATATTCGTTTAATTACTTGCCATACGCGCTCAATCAAATATCATTCGTCAAATAAATTAAATGTTAGTTGGACTAATATTTAAATAGTTGTTTTAAAACAGTTGGACTGTATTCAAACTAATTCAATAAATAGTTGATTTTATAATTGGATTATAGTAATCAATATAATTGAATTTTACAAACGAAAAGGTATAGTTGATTATATAGTTGGACTATAGTAATCATTATATATAAAAGTACCTGAAATCGTTGATTAAATAGTTGAACTATTAGAATCAAGATTAAATTGAAAGATTGGTGTTTAAAACATAATCCTAGGGAAAATGTGTTTAAAACGACTTTAATTTTCAAATTGTGAATAAAATTCCAGGATAGTCTTAGAAACTAAGAAGTTACTTTATTTGATAAAATAACATCTTAGGCCTGAACCCGGAGTTAGGCAAATAAGTAGAGCATGATCTTTGGAAGAATCATATAATGATAACTTTAGTGCTTAATCCATTATACTTGTCAAATAGACTCCTTAATTTCTTAATTAGAACTAAGGATTAGATCCTTAAAGTATGACAATGAAATTGAAGGATCTTCATAGATCTATTCTTTGATCTTAGAAGTATTAATTGCAAATGATAACTCTTGGAGAGTTAATAGCTATGTTCAAAGAGCCAAAGCCAAAGTTTGCAAAAGGGCAAGTAGCGCAAGGCGCATCTCACTTCGACATTCTAGAAGGCTAAGGCTTGGCCAAAGGCTTCTGGGATGTAGAAAAGGGCAAAGGCAAAATCATTATAATCTTCTAGGAAGATAAAGAAAATATCCCAATATGTCTGTCTAAATTGTGGCAAACGAGGTCACTGTATCATGATTGCCGTATGGACAAGGCAGACATGAAGGAATTGAAGACGGGCAAGGCTCTAACTTCAAATATGTTTGTCATAAATATGTTCACCACTAGTATTAAAATTGGATTTTAAATACTTAGTGTGATACATAAATATATGTACTGATGTGCAGAATCTGCTATGAGCAGGATACTGACTTCAGATGAGATTAATCTGCGAATTGGATATTGACTTCAGATGAGATTAATATGTGAATCGGAAACGGGATAAAAGTCGTTGTTTTAACCTTAGATACCTAAGTTTAGAGACTACCCTTCGGGTGTGTACTTAAATTAGGTAACTGTTATAATGTAACTAGTTTGACTAGAAACATTATCTCTATATCGAGTATAACTCGTTGCGAGTATACCTTTATATTCTAGAACACTAAAGTGTTTTATTTTATAAAGATGATATTGAGATAAACGCATTAGATGTGAATAACAGTACTTATATTTTGAATATAAATAAATCTCAAACATATAATATGACGAACAAATAGCTCAAACTGATTTGATCAGATAAGACTTATTTGTGGCAGTGTTGTCTATGACACAATTAAACAAGACTCGTATATCCACACTTTCGAAGAGTGGATACTAGGACATATTTGATTCTAATCAAATAAAGTCTACAAATCTAGTTTATTGGGCAAAATGCCTAAAATACCTTTTACTTGGTAAAAGTGTAAATGCCACCGATCTGTTAGCCCTCGTTCATAGTGACGTAAGTGGGCCCATATCTAGCTAGGCTAGAGGTGGATATGAATATTTCGTGACCTATACGGATGTGGCATCGTTTTATGGTTACGTGTTTCTTTTGAAACACAAATCGGAAACTTTTAGAATTTCGACACGAAGTAGACAAACAGATCGACTAAAGTATTAATACCATCACAGTTAGACCATGATGAAAATACTTAAGCAGTAAGTTTCTCAAATACCTGAAAGAGTATAGTATTCTTTCAATGAGGACTCCTCCTGAAACACGTCAATTTGACGGTGTGTCCGAACGGAGAGAAACTAAATTTTGTTAGACATAATAAGGTTAATCATGAGTCGCTCTGAGCTACCATTTCTTTCAACGGATAAGCATTAACAGTGCAATAATTTTTTTGAATAAGGTTCCATAAAAATCTATTTGACAGACTTCATATTAGATATGAACATGAAAGAAACCGGGCTTTCTCACTCCTGATGATTTGGGAATGCTAGGCATACATTTGGATAATACCAAACTAGAACCCAGATTGGATAAGTGCCTAAATGTAGGTTATCCTAGGGAAACCAAAGTATAGTACTTATACATCTCACAAGAGAATAATTTAATTGTTGCTCGCCATGCGGTTTTCCTTAGAGGAATACCGATATGCAGTGGTAAGTGGGATGATAGTAAAACTCGATGAAAATCGGAGGGATATTGTTCCTGGCACCGAATCCTATTGGAACATAAACAGTTCATCAAGGATGAAACTGTACCAGTAATCTTCGAATACACAAGAACCGCGTAAGTCAGAGAGAGTCAGAAAACAACCTGGGGTATGGGTTTCTGATCTCACCTCATAAAGATGTCAATCTTTTTGGGAATACCAACTGACTACGTATGAGGAAGTGATACAAGGTATCGACTCCCTATTATGGCAAAGTGCCATGAGTCCGAAATGGATTCCATGGATATCAACTATGTTTGGACACTAGTTGATGTACCATAAGGCATTGTGCTTATTGGTTCTATATAAGTCTTAAAGAAGACATACATTGATGGCAACATACCAACGTACTAAGCTAGGCTTGTAGCGAAAAGGTATCGTTATCAACATTATGTCGATTACGACGAAACCTTTTACCTGTTGCCACGGTAAATCCATTTGGATAATGCTTGCTAATGCTGCATGTTTCATTTATGAAATATGTCAGCTGAACGTCAAAGCCGCTTTCCTTAACGGAAACCTTTTGGAGGATGTTTACAACATCCTGTCGATTTTATCATACCATAACAAGTAAACAAGGTTTGCAGGTTATTCGATCCATGTTTGGAATGAAGCAAGCATAGATTCTTGGAAATATCATTTTGATGTAATCATAATGGTGTATGATTTGATTCAAAATGAAAATGATTCTTGTGTATATAAGAAGGTTAGTGGGAGCGCACTGACAGTGGTTGTCCTATAAATAATGATAATATATGTCATTTCTTGAAAATGATATTCCCATATTACAATTGGTAAAAGCTTGGCTTTCATGAAAATTCTCCGTAGAATTCTTGGGAGAAACAACCTTTATTCTAGGAATAAAGATCTACTGGGATAGATTTAAAGTTGTTAACACTCTCTGAGAACTCGTACATTGAAAAATATATGTGACCTGGTGTCTCATACGCTTTGAGCATATGGAGTCACAAACAAGCCAGTCCTAGTGATAGTCACTGGATTGATGTTAAGAACATGCTTTAGTATCTTAGAGAACGAAGGATGCTGTGGAGAAGGAGAACTTGAAGTGACTGGAATCACTGCTGCAAGTTTCCTAACTGATAAAAACAACAGTACTAAACAGTTTGAATAACGGAACAGTGAGCTGGAAATCTTCCAAGCAAGATACTGTTACCGAATAAACCACAAATACGAGTTATTGCTGCAGCTGAGGCAGCAAAAGAAGCCATCTGGGTCAATAACAAATCTAATTAGATTAGATATAGTTATGTTAGCAGCTGAGCTAGGCTACAGCGCAGGCTAAAGAATTAATGGTCTCATCAAAGATCCAGATATATACTTTGACTATTCATCTGATTCGTTCGGATAATACATCGTGGCGACGTGATGATCGAAAAAATCGCATCAGATGATAATCATGTAAATCCGCTGACGAAAGCCTTTCCTCAGCAGTTTGAGCGAACCGTACATAGTTCGAGTGGTAGACACTCGAGTGACTGGCTATAGGCCAAGTGGGAGATTGTTGGACAATTATGACCCATAGCGTCACTATTTGTACAGATCATGGTGTTGTTGTACAAATTTACTATGTAACAAAGGAGATTGCTCTCTTATCATTTGTGATTAGATCACCTAGATGTATAAATGATAGGAGGTCCTTACGATTAGTTCCTGGATTGAGATGATATGAGACAGTATCAATCCACGAAGGTATAATCATTAAATATCCCTAGTCAGAGTATTATCGAGATTAGACATCGATAAAGCGTAAAAGACTAGTATTACACTTGTGCGCGTTGTAAGAGCACAATAGCATAGTTCTCATATATTTGGGTATTGGATACTCATGTAAGTGTAATAGGAGGTTTGTTTTACCGATAGTATGGAAAACAGCTTCGCTCTGGATAGACCCCCTCGGAATTCCATTGGTAGTATGATTATGTGTCTATGGAAGTCCGAAATCAGGGTAGGTGTATTTGGTCTTAACCTGAGACTTGCACCGCTAATACTTACGACGATCAATATAATTTGGTTTTGGTCGTCCAGGGCTTTAATCGGTTCTGTGTACGCCTCTGCTGGGTATATTGAGAATCGTAGTGTATTAGGTGTGATGTCAAGACGGAAGTATCACTCCAGTCATAGTGGAGATGATGTCACGTAGGATACGGTACTAGTACTCTTAAATGCTGCAGCTATCGGGATATTATGACTAGGTCATGTATATCCGATTATAGAGACTAGTTACCAGATATCCGACATGTGCTTCCTACGGGGCAGACACAATTCCAGCCCCAGGCCTAGCACGTGACATCTGATAATGGATCGACATACACGATACTATGTATACTACGTCTGATATAGATCATTTATTCCTGTAAGAATGTTTCTGGAGAATTGGGCAGGCATGGCGCTTTGCTAGAGGCCAACCTTGTCTTGTAAATCAGTAAAATATAGTACTAGGTACGTACGTATTCGGATAGTCCGATAAGCGTATTTACTACCAAAATATCCGGGGATCTCATGGGTCACTTCCCGAAGATTCACCGATGACGTATGACTCGCACTTTAATTAATCTGGGATTAATTAGAAGAGAGAGGAAATTAATCTGGGATTAATTGCGGAGATGTTTTATCTAGGATAAAATATCATTTAAATGGAGAGAAAATTAATTTGGGATTAATTACGGAGATATTTTATCTAGGATAAAATCTCATTTAAAGAGAAATAACGATTAATTTGGAATTAATCGATAAAATAATATATTCGATATATTATACGAAATTGGATTTCGATGCGGAATTAAAATTAGATTTTAATTCGGGCAAACGAATTAATTTAGAATTAATTCGTTAGCAACGTGAATAGTAATTATGCTAGGCATGATTATTTAATTAAATTAGATTTAATTACGACGCAACGGAAAATTCGTTAATTCGGAATTAGCGAATTCGAGCCCGAGAGTGTTTGCGGGCGCACTCGCATTTCGAATCAAGTGCGGCCTATAAGTCACATCAAGCGTCAAATCGCTAGTCACATCAAGTCACATCAAACATCAAATCAATTGTCACTTTGAGTGATGTGATGTCTAGTCCCTTTGAGTGATTTGACAACTTGTCATGAATGATGTGAATAGTAATAGATGTGATGTGAATAGTGATGTGTGTTGATAGAAGGCTTTAATGCCTTTTTACTTTTTGACTTTGGAAGTTGGATTTTTGTATAAATTTTTGAAATCCAAAACCCAAATATAAGACACATCATTTCTTCTCTCTCCCTCCATGGTATTCGACCATGAGGTCATTTTCTTCTCTCTCACTTTTTCTTCAATGGCCGAAAATGCAAGGGAAGAGTAAGGTGATTTTATGTCAAAATTACCTAAGTGCTAGCACACAAAGAGGCATACAAGGTGATAGGGAAACTCACTTGTGAGCTTGGAATCACCACCCGAGAGCTTGGAGCTTGGATCTTCCATGGAGGCTTTGGCCGAATTCAAAAGACACAAAATGGAGCCCTTGGCCGAATGCTTCACCAACAAGGATGAAAAGGTTTTGTTCTTCGTAGCATCCAATCCGTTCATTGTGAGTATGATTCTACCATTCTCCTTTGTTGTATTCACTTGTTTCATTGCTTATAAATGATCATTGGGACTTAATAGAAACCCAACAATAAAGGACCTCCGTAACTGCGAAAAGTAGATAATATTCACTGGTGTCAGATTCCTAAATCATAAAATAAAAATGAAGGGTTTACAAATCACCTCACCCACTATACCATGAATCTACATTATCAACACAAACTTCTCCACGTGTAAATTTATGTCAATATTACCCTTGTACACGTCGATTGTGGGCATGGAAAATATACTTGTAAACTGTACCCTCTAGGTGAAAAGAGACTTTACCTCTAAATCCTGGTCTTCTCGTGCACCTCCTCTCGCACCCTTTTCCCACCTTTTCATTTCCTGATGGAACTAGTCCCTCCATAGTTCTCGGAGCTCTCTCTTCTTCTTCTTGAGACTTCCTCACACACTTCTCCCCGGCCGCCAAGCCTCTTTATAGAAGAGAAGCAGGATTTACCGCTATACCTATGATGTCAACGAGGATGACACTGTTGGACTCACAGCTCGTTGAGAGTACGGATAGCCCTATGAGGGGCCGAACCGAGAATAAAGAAGTCACTACCCAATATAAGGCACTGAGAATGATTTTAAGCTGCACTACACCCTCATAAAATGTTTTTGAGCAATTAATGTCCGGTCAGACTTAGTGTAAGTTTGGCCGGATACTCTGTGAGAAATAGAGAGGCAACAATACATAATAATATGGCATGCTTAAAATCATTAACTAAAACACATACCCATGTAATAACAACGATAATAAAGACACAATAAAGATTCATGCATAATGTTTAAAACGGTGGTAATAACCATGACAGTAAATAAACAGTAACGATAAAAAAATGATAAAATGCATATTCACTCGGCCTAACTTTGGAGAACCATGACCGAACGTTCTAACTAGGTGACAGACATGTGTTCATAGATATGCATGTCCGACCGAACGTGTGGCATTTTCGACCGGAGATACTGTGTGAGAAAATAAAAACTAAAGAATGGTGCCCTCACATCATACCTTTGTTTATATGGTAGGTCTGAATGAGCATCTGAAGTTTGGGTTGTTGTTGAATTCGCACCCGGAATGGAAGAAACTCTAAGGATCGAATGGTATTTGCTCACCTTCTCGCTTAATGGTTTTAGAATGTCACTGTTTCATAATTTTAATCAGTGTTTTTAGATGATCCCCCATTGTGAATAGGTGGACCCTTTTTCAGTGTGAGGATGAGTTTTTGGAAAGGAAAATAAGACAAAATCTCATTCCTCTCTCATCTTTGTCTAAAATAATTATTAAGTTATGTCAGTTACATATCGATTTATATTCGGAGAGATGTATATTTTGAAAACCATGTTCAACCGAATTTATATTTTGAAATACAAGTCTGGTCGGCCATAAATTAGTATGTGATTCCACATGTTTGAATTATGCACTTATGCACGTGCGTTCACAACTTTGATACATGTCTGGTCAGATACTTACTTTGATTTACATATTTAGCCGACAATAATCAGATCTCTTGACTTTGGTAATTGACAAACAACATATTCAATGACAATTGTTATTTTTAGGCCGAATTTACGATTTTCAAGGTATATCCTGTCAGATTTTCTAGTTAGAGAGAATGTATGTCAGACATAGATGATGTTTGGCTGGTTTTAGCTATATTTTCTGGATTCCTTGGAGTTTCTTTCCTTTATGGCACTCATATTTTAATTTCCCCAATTTTCATAGGGTGGCCACATAAGAGACTCATCATTTGGCTATACACAAAAATACAATATCTACATTTCTTTCTCATGGAGCTCTTCATTCTTACTCCTTGTAACAACCCGATTCAGGCTCTCTGAAATAAGAGGCATTGTTAGATGACTAGGGTGTTCGCCTGTTATCACACCTTTCTTGAGGCCCGTCTGATGATGCCTAACTGGCTACAACTACTGATCTCACCTATGTGAATTTCCTTCTCCTGACCTCAAGCTCATTTTCCTCACCAACCACTTTTTTCTGCTTGTAATCTCTCGTCGTCTTCTACCAGGATCGTGGGAGTTTGCTCTCCCGACCTCTTCTACAGCATTATAATTCTATCCATTATTATCCATGAAGGTTTTGGTAACTTCTCTCTCCTTTTGGGCTTTCTCTCATTCTTGGCATAAGCCTTCTTCCAACTTCCGCACCCACTCTTCTGTTGATGCACCACCAGCTATGTGGTCTCCATATCCTACCATTGCATTATCATGTTTATTGCTTTTTGTACCGTATCCTCACAATAGAAGCCAACTATTGACAGCTTTTTTTTATTCCAAGGGTGAAATTGGAAATTACCTCTTGAATAAATCTCTCTCAACTGTGAACTTGTTTGGTTATGGGAATCGCACAAACTTGCAAGAGACTGTTAATCACACAGAGACAATGATTTAACATGGTTCGACAGAAAGTGGCTCCAATCTACATCCACGGGAGAAAGGGAAATGATTTTATTACCTCAAGATAAATACTAACCCGAGCTGATAATAGGGGAATGTCAAATTTACAATAGAAATAACTCATCGGGATATGATTGCCCGGCCTACTTCTCACAATATGGTCGGGTCCATGATTTTCTTTCTCTCTCTATCACTGACTTTTCTTAGTACCCTTACTCTCAAATTATAATTTTCCCTTTCTCAAGGTTTTTAGCTAGAAGAACCAACGTCTTCTACAATGACTTCAATCCTTTATATAGGTTCTCAAATCCCATTTACAACCGACCCTGATGTCACCCTACATCACTTAGGGTCTGTTTGGTTCAACGAAGGGGAAGGGAGGGATTTTAATGGAAGAGATGAGAGGGAATGTGACATGATCCAAGCCACTCGTGGAGCATCAAAGGACATGGCCAATAATACAATAGACCCATTACAAGTACCGGAAAGGACAATTACAAGACAGAAGACCAAAAGACTCAGAGAAGCAATGGCGGGATTAGTTCAGAGTTTTATGGCCGATTGCAACAAACAAATAGAGACACGTGTGAGCTTCACTGAAGAGGGCCCAAAGACATTTCACTTGGCCCAAATCAGTTCTGATTAAAGCTTTATAGACCTTTGAAGACTTAAAGACTTTGGCATTTTTGTAATTTCAAATTTAGGGGCATTATTATCTTTATGCCTTTAGGGTTTCTTTTGTAACACTATTTAAACTTGCATTCTTCTTCATTTTAAAAAACCACGAAATTTGTAAGAAAACATATAAGCTTTTGCTTTTGGCTATGACCGAATTTCTTGTAAGGGAGGGATTCCCCTTTTCAAGTTTGAATCGACTTATCTAAGTTTAGCAAACTTGGTGGCGTCTCCATTTGCTAGCAAAACACACTGATTTCATGTTTTGAGTTATCATGGGCAATGTTTCATGGTGATTTAGGGCTGATCTTGGATGAGTTTTGTTCTTACAAAATCATTGATTAAGGTTCTTGGGGCTTAGAGAAAAATACTTGGGGTTTACTGGATTTTGCATCCTAGTGAGTTTCTTGTCATTTGGTATCAGAGCTCAGGGTTCTAAGGTCTGATTTCCTATCGAAATTCGTTGTTTGAATCTATTTTAATTTTCGTTCTTTGTTGTTTTCGTTTCAGTTCTTGTTGGATCTTGTTTCTATTTTCGTTTTTTTGTTTATGGGTTAATACCTTGTTCTGAAATTCTTCTGTCAAAATCTGGGTTTTGTTGTGTTCTTCATATTAGTTCATCATATTTGTTTATTTCTGGATCTGGGTTTATGTTATGTTCTTCATACAATTCATCTTTTACATTCTGTTCTTTAGCATATGTTAAAGAAATAAGCATGTTCATAAATGGCTATGTGAATTATTCCTGAAAACCTAGTATCGAACTTGAACATCAGTGAGTTGATACTTAGCCTTATTTTTTCGGACTTGGGTGGCAGTGATCACTTGAGCAAAAAAAATAAAAAATAAAAAATAAAAAAGTGAAAATTTTTGGTTGAATCAAGTTTGTTCCATATTATCATTTAGGTGCCCATGGAGGGTATTCCATCAAAATTTCTATAGAGGTGCCAAATTTTCTCTTGAATTTGCATACGACCGTGAATTTGCATGCTTATTTGTTTCTCATCGTGCTAATTGTTTATTTCCTTATTCCAAATACTCTAGCTTAGGTATTATTGATTGAGTCATCGTCTTTATTATTCTTATTCGTATTTTCCACCTGCCCCATATATATACATTATTGGGTCTTTGTGTTTCATATTGACTTGAGGACTACACTTGGTTTTATATTCTTGGATTGAGTGTGATTCGTATTTGAATTGATGAAGAACTCAAGAGTGGTAAAAGGCAGTGATTGTGAGCACAGTATCGGGTAAAAGACAATAGAGCGCAAACACGAGTGGAGTGATATCATTCGAGTGTAAACACGTGAGATTGTGAGGATTTACATATTTGCTTTACTTTCTTGTTTTTTCTAATCTGTTTATTTAGTGTTGAGATGGCAGGTCCAAATTTAACCATTGATGAAAAGCTTGAGGCTTTGGATAGAAAATTTACAGATATGATGGAGAACATGAATACTGCTTTAAAGAGACTGTCCAAGAGTGTAGAGAGTATTCAAACTGGTAGTGCTCCCAAAGCACCACCACCCCAGCATATACCACCACCTCATAATGAACCACCACCTCATAATATGCCACCTCGACGAGTACCACCACAGTATGTACCACCAGATGAAGAGGAAGCTGAAAATGAGTTTGATGATTCTGATGGTCTTGATGATGTGGAAGAGAGATTTCAGCATGGGCATGATAGGAGGCCTAATATGAGGTTTGATAGGATGAATGATAGGAGGGTAAGACGATTTGATGGTAGAGGTGTATTTGATGACAGAAGAAAGGATTATGATCAGAGGGAATATGGTAGAAGAGGAGATGTAGATGGTCATCTAGGTAGCATCAAGATCAAGATACCAACCTTTCAGGGTAAAAATGATCCTGAGGCTTACTTAGAATGGGAAAGGAAAATTGAGCTGATTTTTAACTGTCATCACTACTCAAACGAGAAGAAGATCAATTTGGCAGCAATTGAGTTTACGGATTATGCTATGATTTGGTGGGATCAGATTGCTTCTACTCGGAGGAGAAATTATGAGAGACCAGTTTAAACATGGGAGGAACTTATGGGTCTCATGAGAAAGAGGTTTATACTCGGCCATTACTATAGGGAGTTATATCAAAAATTACAGCATCTGTTTCAAGGGACCAAGACAGAGATGGAAGTTGCTATGATCAGGTCAAGTGTAGTTGAGGATGCAGAAGCTACTATGGCACGGTTTCTAGGGGGCTTAAATAGAGAGATTGCCAACGTGGTGGAGTTGCATCATTATGTTGATTTGGAGGATCTTCACATGGCTATTAAGGTAGAGAGGCAACTCAAGAAAAAGTCCACATCCAGATTTGGTACTCAGGCTACTTCTATATGGAAAGGGAAGTGGGTTCCGAATGAGAAGCGGGATGGGGGATTTAACAAGCCTAAGCCTAGAGGTCGTTCTGGAGGCTTTAATAAGCCTAGGGCTGAACCTAGTACCAAGGGTAAAGAGGCGGCAGAACCCAGTGAAACTAGAACAAAACCTAATGGTACAACTACTAGAACTAAGGATGTCAAGTGTTTTAAATGTTTGGGCATGGGACACTATGCTACAGAATGTCCCAATAGACGTACCTTAGTGATTGATAAGAATAGTGGAGATCTGTACTCTACTAATAGTGAGGTTGATGATGAGATGCCAGAGTTGGAGGATACCAATGACCACGAGGGAGCTGCATACCCGCTGGATAACTTGTCCTTAGTTGTCAAGCGTGCTTTGAGTGCACTGGTTGTAGAGGATGAGAGTACGCAGCAGAGGGAGAACATATTCCACACTAGATGCCGTGTGAATGGCAAGGGGTGTAGTATGATCATAGATGAGGGCAGTTGTACTAATGTTGCTAGCACAACTTTGATTGAGCGATTGGGGTTGAGTTGCATGAGACACCCAAAACCATATAAGTTGCAGTGGTTAAATGATTGTGGGGAAATAAATGTGACAAAACAAGTATTGTTGTCTTTTACTATTGGGCCATACAAAGATGATGTCCTATGTGATGTGATACCGATTCATGCTGGACATATTCTTTTGTGCAGGCCGTGGCAGTTTGATAAGAAGGTTATTCATGATGGGTTCAAGAATAAGTACTCCTTTCAGCATAAAGGAAAACCCATTACATTATACCCACTTACACCTACACAAGTCCATGAAGATCAGGTTAAGTTGCTACTTGAGCGTGACAAAAAGAGAGCAAAGGGAAACATCACCTTAGGTGAGGCTAGTGAGAGTGCTAAATCTGGTGAGAAAAATCAGGCTAAGGCTGTGGGAGTTCCCAATGGGAGTGTGAATGAACGTGAGGGGGAAGCAAAAGGGAGAGTTAAAAAGAGTTTCTACATGGGGGAAGATGAAGCGAGGAAAACGTTCAAGGCTAGCAAATTCATGCTATTGTTAGTCTACAAGGAGCCTCATGTTTATTTTACTAACATTAACCCTCTGCTTCATGTGTCTATTTCATCTCTTTTGCAGGATTACAGTGACATACTGACCGAGGATATTCCTAGTGGGCTTCCACCCATTAGAGGTATTGAGCACCAGATAGACTTCACACCTGGAGCAGTCATTCCCAACAGGCCAGCTTATAGGAGCAACCCTGAGGAAATGAAGGAACTTCAGAGGCAAGTACGTGAGTTGATGGAGAAAGGGTATGTCAGAGAAAGTATGAGTCCTTGTGCGGTACCAGTTCTTCTAGTTCCTAAGAAAGATGGGACGTGGCGTATGTGCATTGATTGTCGAGCTATCAACAATATTACGGTAAAATATCGTCACCTTATTCCTAGACTAGATGACATATTGGATGAATTGCATGGTTCTAAAATTTTTAGTAAGATTGACTTAAAGAGTGGATACCATCAAATTCGTATGAGGGAGGGAGATGAGTGGAAAACTACATTTAAGACCAAGTATGGCTTGTATAAATGGTTAGTTATGCCATTTGGACTTTCAAACGCACCTAGCACATTTATGAGATTGATGAATCATGTTATGCGTGCATTTTTAGGTAAGTTTGTTGTGGTTTATTTTGTTGACATCTTAGTTTACAGTAAAACATTAGATGAGCAAGTCATGCACTTGAAGCATGTTCTTGATGTGTTAAGGCAAGAAAAACTGTATGCTAACTTTGATAAGTGCACTTTTTGTATGGATATAATTTTTTTCCTTGGATTTGTTGTGAGTGCAGCTGGCATCGAGGTAGATTTGAAAAAGGTGAGGCAATTCAAGATTGGCCAACACCAACAACGGTGACAGAAGTCAGAAGCTTCCATGGATTAGCAAGCTTCTATCGTAGATTTTTTAAAGACTTCAGTAGTATTGCGGCACCACTGACTGAAGTAGTGAAGAAGACTATTGGCTTCAAATGGTGAAGAGCAGTAGTGTGCATTCCAGGATCTGAAAATGAAGTTATGCAGTGCACCGGTCCTGGCACTACCAAACTTTGAGAGGACATTTGAGATTGAGTGTGATGCATCCGGATTAGGCATAGGAGCGGTTCTTATGCAAGAAAAGCGACCAATAGCCTACTTCAGTGAGAAGCTTAGTGGAGCCGTTTTGAGATACCCCACATACGATAAGGAGTTGTATGCGCTTGTGAGAGTCCTTGAGACTTGGTAGCATTATCTATGGCCTCGAGAGTTTGTGATCCATACAGATCACGAGTCATTGAAGCATTTAAGGGGCAAGGTAAGCTGAACAAAAGGCACGCACGTTGGTTAGAGTTTGTTGAGACATTTTCATATGTCATCCGCTACAAACAAGGTAAGGAAAACAATATCGCCGATGCACTATCGTGAAGGTATGCTTTACTTACTTCATTAAGTGCAAGAATGCTTGGGTTTGAATTTATTAAAGAACTTTATACTAGTGATACTGACTTTAGTACTATCTATGCTGCATGTGAAAAGTCTACTTTTAGTAAATTCTACCAACATGATGGGTTTCTGTTTAGGGAGAATAGATTAGACATTCATGTCTGTAGTATGCATGAGTTGTTAGTGAGGGAAGCGCATGGGAGAGGTTTAATGGGGCATTTTGGCATTGCCAAAACCTTAGGGGTATTGAGTGAACATTTCTATTGGCCTAAAATGCTGAGAGATATTGAGCGTTTGTGTGATAAATGCTTAACTTGTAAACAGGCTAATCTAAGGTTATGCCTCATGGGTTGTATACACCATTGCCTATACCTAGTGAGCCATGGGTAGATATATCAATGGACTTTATATTGGGTTTACCTAGGACTAGGAAAGGTAGAGATTCCATCTTTGTAGTGGTTGATAGGTTCAGTAAGATGGCATACTTTATAGCATGTCATAAAACTGATGATGTCACTAACATTGCTGACTTGTTTTTTAGAAAAGTAGTACGACTCCATGGGATTCCACGGAGTATAGTTTCAGATCGTGATGTTAAATTCCTTAGTCACTTTTGGAAAGTTTTATAGGGTAAGTTGGGAACTAAACTTTTGTATTCTACTACTTGCCACCCTCAAACTGATGGCCAAACCAAGGTTGTTAATAGGACTTTGACTCAGTTATTACGTACTATTATCAATAAGAACTTAAGAACTTGGGAGGACTGTCTTCCTTTTGTTGAATTTGCATATAATCGTAGTATTCATTCCTCTACATCTTACTCAACATTTGAAATTGTGTATGGTTTTCAGCCACTAACTCCATTAGATTTGTTACCATTGCCTGTTGATGAGCATGCGGGGTTAGATGGAAAAAGGAAAGCCGATTTGGTGAAGCATATACATGAGAAAGCAAAAGAGCACATACAGAAAAGAATGAGCAATATGCTTCTCATGCTAATAAAGGAAGAAAGCGTGTGGTATTTCAGCCTGGAGATTGGGTTTTGGTTTGGGTACATATGTGCAAGGAGAGATTTCCTGAACAACGTAAATCTAAGTTACAACCGAGGGGGGATGGTCCATTTCAAGTCTTGGAACGGATTAATGACAATGCATACAAGCTGGATTTACAGGGTAAGTATAATGTTTTGCTATATTTAATGTTTCTGACTTAACTCATTTTGATTCAGGTACAGATTCGAGGTCGAATTCTTTTCAAGAGGGAGAGGATGACATGATCCAGGCCACTTGTGGAGCATCAAAGGACATGGCCAATAATACAATAGACCCATTACAGGTACCGGAAGGGCCAATTACAAGACAGAAGACCAAAAGACTCAGAGAAGCAATGACGGGATTAGTTCAGAGTTTTATGGTCGATTGCAACAAACAAATAGAGACACATGTGGGCTTCAATGGAGAGGGCCCAAAGACATTTCACTTGGCCCAAATCAGTTCTGATTGAAGCTTTATAGACCTTTGAAGACTTAAAGACTTTGGCATTTTTGTAATTTCGAATTTAGGGGCATTATTGTCTTTATGCCTTTAGGGTTTCTTTTGTAACACTATTTAAACTTGCCTTCTTCTTCATTTTAGAAAAACCACGAAATTTGTAAGAAAACATATAAGCTTTTGCTTTTGGCTATGGCCGAATTTCTTGTAAGGGAGGGATTCCCCTTTTCAAGTTTGAATCGACTTATCTAAGTTTAGCAAACTTAGTGGCGTCCCCATTTGCTAGCAAAACACACTGATTTCATGTTTTGAGTTATCATGGGCAATGTTTCATGGTGGTTTGGGGCTGATCTTGGATGAGTTTTGTTCTTACAAAATCATTGATTAAGGTTCTTGGGGCTTAAAGAAAAATATTTGGGGTTTGCTGGATTTCGCATCCTAGTGAGTTTCTTGTCAGAAGGGAATATATTTTAATTAAATATATGTTTGGTTCAAAGGAGGGGAGGAGAAGATTTTTAATTAGATATATGTTTGGTTTAAAAATGAATGAGATTGATTTTAAAACTAATTTTATTTTATCCTTGTAGCTTTTTATAAATAAAATTTTGAAATTAAAAGCTCTACATATTACGTGTTATTAAAAATAAAATTAAAACAAGCATCAAACCAGTAGCTAGGTTTGAATGGTGAAACAAATATAAGAGAGATTTGTAATTAGGATAATTTTGGATTTTATTGTATAAGTATGAATAATTTAGTCAATGTTTTTAAAATTTTAATTGCTCACTTTGGTTTAGAATGGATTTTGCTCCCCTTCCCCTCCCTCCCCCTCCAAAACCCCCCAACCAAACACACTATTAGTCATCATTAGCTCACTATCCCCCGCATCCACCAGCCCTTCTGACAACACTCAAGCAATATGCTCTGCCACTGCACACCAGCCAATGATGGCTGATTGGACTCACAACTTCATGTGAATCGTTGCTTTATTATTTCATCATTAGCCTTCTAGATGCACTCATTTCCAGATGGGGCATATGTCATGCTACTTTAACCTGGTCGGGAATAGCTTTGTCAGAGCTCCTCGAGCCAAGTTCTTCATTTAGGGAGACCTCATTGGGTCGAGGTACCGAAATACACAGAATATCCCAATTAAAACATAAAAAATGGTCGGGTCGAGACCACCATCACTCTCCATCCTCTGAAACTCTCCTCGGACAGAGTATGTCAATGAACATAATTGTCGGGTCCCTTTTCCAATATTCCTCTTGCTATTGGGCCCTTGGATCTATCTAACCATTTTGGTCGGGTACTGCAATAATGGTTCGGATCCTCAAGCCTTAACCCTCATCAGGGTGAGTGCTGCAAAAAACCATCATCAACATATATATACGGTCTGGCATAGATAAAGTTCATGTAAACTTTATGTAAACCATTAGGTGTGGATTGAAACCTGATCGTGTGCGTATATATTGTGTGTTGGAGATTAAAACTTTCCTATAGACCGATCTGCATTCTGCAACGTCAGGTGAAATTTAAATTCGATCAGATGTATGTAATTCATTAAATAAGACTCAGACCAGTAATTCATTAAACGACGCCGTTTCTTTATGTATATCTATAATAATTAATGAAGTGACAAAATGACATGTCCAAAACAACCAGCCTTGGATCCCCCACGTAACTCTGGTCAAACCTTAACTCAACCATAGTTATTGCCACCTAACTCCAAGATCGCTCCACGTGTCCTACCTCAACGGTCCAGATTCACTTCTCGCACTCCACAAACCGATTCATCCCCTATTTAATTCCTTCAAAACCCTAACGAATTCACTAACAATCACCAAATCAAAGTTCCTTTGCTCTAATCTTTTTTTCCATATACCAATCACAATGGCAAACCCGAAAGTGTTCTTCGACATGACCGTCGGCGGTCAGCCGGCCGGTCGGATCGTGATCGAGCTCTTCGCCGATGTCACTCCCAAAACCGCCGAGAACTTCCGCGCCCTCTGCACCGGCGAGAAAGGCAAAGGCCGATCCGGCAAGCCGCTCCACTACAAAGGCTCGTCTTTCCACCGTGTGATCCCTGGGTTCATGTGCCAGGGCGGAGATTTCACTGCTGGAAACGGAACCGGAGGAGAGTCAATCTACGGTGCCAAATTCGCCGACGAGAACTTCGCGAAGAAGCACACCGGCCCCGGAATCCTGTCCATGGCCAATGCGGGACCCGGAACGAATGGATCACAGTTCTTCATCTGTACGGCCAAGACCGAGTGGCTCGATGGGAAGCATGTGGTGTTCGGTCAAGTCGTTGAAGGGATAGACGTTGTGAAGGCTATTGAGAAAGTGGGGTCCAGCTCTGGCAGGACAGCTAAGTCCGTCGTCATCGCTGATTGCGGTCAATTGTCTTAGATCATGATCATAACGACCGTCTGATCGTGATGACTATGTTATCTATATTATGTGGGTCTCTGTAGCATATTAATATTTATTTTCTTGTCCGAGGTTCTCTGTTACTTGTGCTTGTGCTTATTTCTTTACGGTCGGGTCGGGCTGGTGGTTCTTGGGGAACGCGTTCATGTCTTTCTATTAGCTGCCTTTCTAAATAAGATAGAGCTTTGTTATCATCATCGCATTGCTGTTAATTTTTTTTTTCCATGTGCGATTGTTAACTTGATGGATATTGGATAAGAAAAAATAAATTACGTGTTAACTAAAATAATGGGTGAATTGATTGTTCGCTGAATAGAGAGGAAGATAAGGAGGAGCTAAATAATGGGATAATTGTCATTTTGATGGTGACCCTGAAACATCTGGGCCGGGTAAAGCTAAAAGAAAATCTTAAAAATCAAAAAAACAAAAAAAAAAACAAAATTGGAGTCGAATCAAGTGGAATGGAATATCTTTCTAATTACACTGTTTTTACAATTTATTTTCTAAAATACCCTCGCATCTATTTCATGGCTCCACCTCTTCGGCTCTTCCTTCCTCCTCCGGTCCTCGGCCCGTCCTCCCCCCTAATCCTGTCTTTGTTAAGATTCCAAAAAAAAATAAAAATCCTTCTTGATAAATAAAAAACAATAATGGTTGAATAAAATTACCTTTATTTTCTTAATCAAATCGTAACAAATCATTATAGGCATTCAGTAATCTTGAAGGATCAAATTGACCTTTAAATCCTAAAACCAATATAAAAATTATTATTATTTGTTTGCTTCTAAATTATTGAAACCAAACTCATTGTAAGCCCATCTCAATTCGGCTCAAGTCCAGGAAATCAAGGATCAATATTAGCTTAAATTTTAGTGCCTCAAAAATTAATCATGTGTAGATTTCCTCAATAAATTTTTCCAACAAAAGCAAGGCATGAGCAGCAGGAGGGCAAAAGGAAAGACGACAACTGCAAGACATGAGGAGCAAGTAGAAGAGTGGGTGCTTGCAAGACATGATAATGGTTTCCGAGACGTGATATTTGCATGAATATGGAGAAGCAATTAAGATGGAGAATTATAAATACAGAGACCGCAATTCAGAGAGGGGCCACCAACATTCGATCCAAAAAATCAACATGTCAACTTTTTTCATTAATTTTTCTCTGTAGTTAAATTACATTCCAACTGTTCTTCTGCAATAGTAACAGTCTATTTTAATTCTAGTAAAATTTAGATTGAGTTTCTCTATAATTCAATCTCTTCAAGTTTTTCCTCTATAATTAGGATCCTTTAATCATTTAAATTCAACAACTTGCAACTTCTTTCTCTATACCTGAAATTTTAATTTCAGTAGAACTGCATTTCCACTGTAGCTTTCAATTTTTTGTCTCTTATTAACATCATCATAAAATCTAATTGTTTATCCCTTTCGGAACTTAGAGAACCCATTAATTTTCACAATCATTTTGATTAGAAGTCAATAATTCATATTGAGGATCCGCTCCTCTTACAAGCCCAACAACACCAAAAATTTTCAGAACCAACAATATTTAACTTAAATTTTATATTAAATATTGATGTTTTGAATCAAATTCAAAATTGAGTCATATCAAAGCTATTAGTGTTATGTTCCTTACCTAGTAATTTACAAGGTTTGGGTCCTAAGAAGTATTTGGTGTGGGAAAAAAAGCAGGATGAAGTCTTATAAATGAATAGACAACCAGTACTTGGCTTCCTCCAAGAGCCCAGCTACGTCCTGCCCTTTCTTTTAAGAGGAGAGAGCCGAGATTCATGGTTCCTCTAAAGGTCAGGCTAAGCAACTAATGGCATATAGTGGAGCATAAAAAAGTTACTTGAAAAACTCTCTCGAACTCAGAAGAGAATGTTTTTATGTTAGAAAGCTACCTTAAGGAGGAAATAGGAGATGTGTGAGCCTGATGAGGCAACGCCGAAATTTTATGAGAAATCTATAGATGATCAGAATTAATAGAGATCTCAGATGGAAGGATGAAAGAAGATCTTGTAGGAAGTAGTTTCATGGTAGGAGGAATTCTTATTATTGTTGATTCCACTACGAAAAGTCTGACTCAGCCATTAAACTTCCATAAGGAAAATTTTCAAGAGGAAGACAAGACCACATGACATGCAATAATTGCAAGTCCATCTACTCTTTAATCGGAGGAAAGGGAGGAAAACAAGATTAGCTAGATTGTTAAATAAAGGGGTCCAAAAAGAATGTTCCAATTTGTGATAAATCAAGCTCTCTCCATTTATCTGTTATATTTTTTTTATTTTTATTATATTTTGAGCACAGTGGTCACTTATATAGTTACATCCTATATTTTTTCATTTCTTAACTGTATGTGAAGTTGGCCAACATGTCACTTTCAATATAAATAAATGGCCAATATATGACTTGTTTTCTACATTTTTTTTTTTAAAAAAAATGAAGATTCATATGATATCCTCTAACTTTTAGAGGATTTTCAGCAATCTGTTGGCAACAATAGACCTAAGATTTCTATGACTCGTTGGAAATTCGTTGGAGCCACCATTCCAGACATGTCATTTATGAAGAATGAGCAATGGTTCATGAGAAATTAAAAAAAGAAAATATATGAAAGAAGAAAGTGGCAGGAATAGCAGGCAAATGGCGCAGTGCAACTCCTAAGATTATTAACCTCTACCGATACCCATGATTTTAATTCCTTCTAACCCAAAGCCAAAAGCTATCCACCAAGCCTTTCAAGTCTAAAAGGAAGTAGGCCGCAATCTCGAATCATTCAAATATAACCTTTCCCAACAAGCATGCCACAAATTAAAAATTCTCAAACCATAAATAAAAGACTTACCTGGCGAAAAATTGGAATAGCTGTAGGCACTGCATTTTTGCATATAAGTCCCGATGATGAGTCTCGCATGGAGACACTACCATTTAAGTTGTGGAAGTCATGGGATACGGACGTCGGAAGGGAAAAGTCAAAAATCAATACCATGTTGGATTTAATTCATTTGCTTAGCCTCGGGTTCGCTCGTTGGATCTCTGTTTTAAAATTTAGCATCGGCCCAAAACCCCGTCACCCATTGAAATAAGCAAGCCTCCAAGCCCAATCCAAAATAATTAAAACAAATCAAATCAAATCAAATCAAATCCCCCTCCCTAAATTAAATAAATCACCTTCCTAATTAAAGAAATCTTTTCCTTGTACCACACTAATTAAAAGATATCCCCCTAATTACACAATCTCCGTTTCCTACCCGTATAAGGACAACCCTAACCTTCTCCTATAAAAAGACACATAAACCAAACCTTATGACTCACTTCTCAATCCCCCATAATTTATCTCATTCTCTTCTCTTCCGCATTCTTTCCCTTCTCTCTCTAGCCTCTCTCTTCTCTCTTCATTCTCTCTCTAAAACCAAAACAACAAAAACCCTAAACAATCAGTCTCTTACGCCTTCCCTCTCTCTCCTCCCAACAAGACCACGCAGCCCCCTTCATCTTCATTGTACTCACGCAGCCTCCATCTCTCCCTTCACGTTAAAAACCCTATTCTTCAAAACAAGACTGGACAACCTTCCTCTCTCTACAATCCGATCCTTCTTCCTCTCTCTCATATTCACAAAATTCACAAAAAACCTAAAACACGCACTGCCGACTAAACTGACTCCCAAACGCCTCTTCTACACTTCACACTCTCACCATTACCCCACTAGCCTGCATGGGCCACCAAACAAGAAGCTAACTATTCAGCCCTCACAAAAACAACCCTTCACGCCTCTCATGCAATGCCCCAACCGACCAAAGACTTTCAGTAGCTGCACGTGAACCACTCAGCCCTCATAAAGAAACAATAACGAACCCTAGCCTAGCAACTCTTGACAAAATCTTCAATAAACCTGCAACCCCTCACGCCACATGCTCTCACCATTCTCGTCAAAATCCTGAACCTAAAAACACATAAGCCAGCCCCTGGTCCTCCCTTTCCCTTACTAGCTCACGAACCAAAAGGAAGACGTAGCCACACGCCCTTCATGTTGGGTTTCTAGATTAGTCCCAAGATCAAATTAAGCATAGAAATGTGAATGAATACACAAAGAAGAGTGGCGGAAATACACTTACAATGATCAGTTTTAGGATGCGGCAAACAACAAAATTTCTCTCCAAGAACTTTGAGTATTCGGCCAAGAGAAAGTAGAAGCTCCAAGCTTTTTCCTTTGATTCCAAGCTCTTAGAGTAGGTTTCCCTATCACCTTGTGATGATTCCTTGAAGGTATGTGGTAGCACTCAAAAATTGCCACAACTTTTGATCTTATTCTTTCTTACTTTCGGCCAAAGGAAGAACAAAAGGAGAGGAGAAAAATTCTATCAATTTTCGGCCAAGGAGGAGAGAGTGAAGACTTGTGTAATTGTTTTCAAAAAATAATTAAATGATATACCAAATATTGGTTTGGTCAAAGTCTATCAAGCTTGACTTTGGAGTGTTGAATAAGGCACCAACTACTTCACCAAAACACATCACAATAAAGCTACTTTAAAGTGACAAGTGATGTGACATTTGATGTGACATGTGGGCCCCACTCGATTCAAAATGCAAGTGGGCCCGCAAACACTCCCGGACTCGAGTTCGCTAATTTCGAATTAACGAACTTCCGTCGCGACGTAATTAAATCGAATTTAATTACATAATTATGCCTAGCAAAATTACTATTCACGTCGCTAATGAATAAATTCTAAATTAACTCGTTTACTCGAATTAAAATCTAATTTTAATTCCGCGTCGAAATCTAATTTCGTTTAATATATCGAATATATTATTTTATCGAGTAATTCCAAATTAGCCTTGCTCTCTCTTCAAATAGTACTTTATCCAAGATAAAGTCTCTCTGTAATTAATCCCGGATTAATTAAGTTCGAATCATACGTCATCAGTGAATCTTCGGGAAGCGACCGAAGAGATCTCTGGATATGTTGACAGTGAATCCGGTCGTCGGACTATCCGAACACATACGTACCTCGTACTACGTTTTTACCGATTTACGAGACAAGATTGGCTTCTAGCAAAGCGTCATGCCTACCCAATTCTCCAGAAATATTCTTATTGGAATATACGATCTATATCAGGCGTAGTATACCGTAGTATTGTGAATTGTGATCCAGTATCTGATGTTCACGTGCAAGGCCTGGAGCTGGAATAGTGTTTGCCCCGTACGAAGCACATATCGGATATCAAGCAACTGGTCTCTTTGAATCGGATAATCCTGGCCTTGTCATATTATCCCGATGGTTGCAACACAATAGAGAACCAATTTTGAATCCCTGCGTGATCATCATCTCCATATGTCTAAAGTGATACTACCGTCTTGACATCACATCCAATACACTATGATTCTCAATAAACCCAAAAGAGGCATACACAAAACCTGTTAAAGTCCTGGACGACCAAAACCAAAGCGAATCGATTGTTGCAAGTACTAGCGATGCAAGTCTTAGGTTAAGACCAAATACACATACCTTGATGCGGACTCCCATAGACACATATATATACTACCAATGGGATTCCGCGGGGTTTATCCAAAGCGAAGCTGTTTTCCGTACCATCGGTAAAACACGACCTCTTATCGCACTTGCATAAGTATCCAATATTTATATATATGAGAACTATGCCGTCATGCCCTCACAATGCGCACAAGTGCAATACTAGTTTATTCCGCATTATCGATGTCCAAACACGGTAATACTACGACTAGGGATATTTAATGATTAAACCTTTATGGATTAATATTGTCTCATATCATCTCAATCCGGAACTAATCATAAGGACTTCTACCATTTATAAATCAAAGTAAATAAATTACAAAACGCTAAAAGGCAATTTCATTACTACATAGTTAATTTTGTATAAAAAACACAATGTCTTTTACAAACAGTGACGCTATGGGTCATAACTGTCCAACAATCTCCCATTTGGCCTATAGCCAGTCACTCAAGCATCTAATACCTGAACTATGTATATGTTGCTCAAACTTTTACTGAGGAATAGCTTTCGTCAGCGGATCTGCAATGTTGTCATCTGATGCGACCTTCTCGACCTTCACATCGCCACGATGTACGATCTCACATATCAGATGGAAACGTCGAAGAACATGCTTGGATCGTTGATGAGACCGTGGTTCCTTAGCCTACGCTATAGCCCCGTTATTGTCACAATACAATGGAACGGGCTCAACTGCTAACGGAACTACTCCTAATCCAATTAGGAATTTTCGGATCCAAACTGCCTCTTTTGCCGCTTCAGCTGCAGCAATATACTCCACTTCTGTTGTTGAATCGGCAATAGTCTTTTACTTAGAAGATTTCCAGTTTACTGCTCCGTTATTCAAACAAAATATGTACCCGGATTGTGACTTACAGTCGTCTTTGTCGGTTTGGAAACTTGCATCGGTATACCCAGTTACCTCAAGTTCTCCATCTCCATAGATTAAGAAAGCATCCTTTTTTTCTTCTTTGCTATCCAGTGACCTTCACCTGGATTGGCCTGATATCGACTACGCATGCTCAAAGCATATGAGACATCAGGTCGGGTACATATCATGGCATACATGATCGACCTGACTGTCGAGGTGAACGGTATCCGACTCATGTTGTCTCCCTCATCTTGAGTTTTAGGACACATGTCCTTAGATAGATAGGCGCCATGTGACACTTGCAACAGTCCCATCTTGGACTGATCCATATTGAATCTCTTCAACACTTTGTCAATGTACGTACTCTAGGAGAGTCCAAGCAGCTTTCTAGATCTATCCATGTATATCTTTATTCCCAGAATAAAGGCCGCTTCTCCCAGATCTTTCATGAAGAATTTCAATGAAAGCCAAGCTTTCACTAACGTTAACATGGGAATATCATTGTCAATAAGCAATACATCGTCAACATAAAGGATAATAAAAGTCAGTGATCTCCCATTAATCTTCTTATATACACAAGGATCATCCTCGTTTTGAATGAAATCATATTCTTTTATGATCTCATCAAAATGTTGGTTCCAAGACCTCGATGTTTGCTTCAATCCATAAATGGATCGATTTAACTTACAAACCTTGTTTGCAAGTCTAGGCACGATAAAACCGTCAGGCTGTTGCATGTAAACATCCTCTAAATTGTTTTCGTTAAGGAAAGCGGTTTTAACGTCCATATGCCATATCTCGTAATCGAAATATACAACAATAGCAAGCATTATTCGAATGGATTTAATCATGGCAACGGGTGAGAAAGTTTCATCGTAATCGACACCATATCATTGACGATACCCCTTCGCTACAAGCCTAGCTTTGTACGTTTGTACGTTGCCATCCATGTCGGTCTTCTTCTTGAAGACCCATTTGCATCCAATAGGCTTTACGCCTTCTGGTGCATCAACCAGTGTCCAAACTTGGTTAGTGTACATGGAATCTATTTCGGACTTCATGGCTTCTTGCCATAAAGCGGAATCGATATCTTGTATCGCTTCCTCATACGTAGCCGGTTCGTTAACCTCAATAAGCTTAATATCTACATGAGGTGAGATCAAAAACACATGCCTCTTAGGTTGTTTCTTGACTCTCTCCGACCTACGCGGTCCTTGTGTAATAGAAGATTGTGGTACAGTCTCATCCCGGATGGACTGTTCTTGTTCCTTTGAGGATTCTATGCCAGGAACAGTATCACTCTGACTTTCATCGAGTTCTACTTTCATCCCACTAACCACTGCATTTAGGAATTCTTTCTCAAGGAAAACTGCATGTAGAGCAACAAATACTTTGTTCTCCCGTGGGCGATAGAAGTAATATCCTTTGGTTTCCTTAGAATATCCTACAAATAGGCATTTATCCGATTTGGGCTCAAGTTTGGTACCTTTCAAACGTTTGATGTATGCCCAGCATCCCCAAATCTTCAGGAATGAGAAACCCGGTTTCTTTCCTGTCCATATCTCATACGGAGTCTGTTGAACAGACTTTGACGGAACCTTATTCAAAATAAGAATTGCACTGTTTAATGCATATCCCCAGAAAGAAATAGGTAGCTCTGTGCGACTCATCATAAACCTTACCATGTCCAACAAAGTTTGGTTTCTCCGTTCAGACACACCGTTTAATTGCGATGTTCCAGGAGGAGTCCACTGTGAAATAATGCCATATTCTTTCAAGTAACCTAGAAACTCATTGCTCAAGTATTCGCCACCACGGTCCGACCGTAATGTCTTTATACACTTGTCGGTCTGTATTTCAACTTCGTGTCGAAACTCTTTGAATTTCTCAAATGTTTTCGACTTGTGTCTCATAAGATACACATAACCATAACGCGATGTATCATCCGTAAAGGTTACGAAGTATTCGTATCCACCTCTAGTCTAGCTAGACATGGGCCCACATACGTCACTATGAACGAGGGCTAACAGTTCGGTGGCGCGTTCACCTTTACCGCTAAAAGGTGATTTAGGCATTTTGCCTAATAAGCAAGATTCGCAGATGTCATATGAATTTGGATCAAATCCGTCAAAGTACCCACTTTTCGAAAGTGTGGATATGCGAGTCTTATTTATGTGTCCCAGACAACAATGCCACATATAAGTTTCATCTTTGTTACTCATTTTAAGCCTTTTGTTTGTTATATTATATGTTTGAGATTGATTTATATTCAAAATATAAAGACCATTATTTGTAACAACAGTGTAAATTTCTACATCATTTTTATATATAAAACACCCGGTGTTTCGAAATAAAAAAGTATACCCACATTGGGCTAACATAGATACAGAAATAATATTCCTAGTCAAACTAGGTACATAATAACAGTCAGATAGTTCAAGTGCATGCCCCGAGGGCAGTTTTAAAACAAAAGGGCCAACGGCCAAAACGGCGACTGGTGCCCCATTTCCAACGCGTAGATCAATCTCCCCTGAGGCCAGTCTCCTGCTAATCTGCAGATTCTGCACATCAGTACATATGTGAGTACCACAACCAGAATCAAAAATCCAATTTTTAAAACTAGAAGTAGTCATGTTTATTTCAATAATAAATATATCTGAAGCTGGTGCCTTGCCCGCTTTAATCTCATTTAGATCGGTGAAGATCGTGCAATCTCGCCAACATGTTACAGGGATCCAAGTTCTTGTTCTGTCGACGGAAATCTGAGTCATAGTAGCAAGCATAATAGACTAAGTAGTAGATTTGTCATCATTGTGAGTCTTCCAAAGCTCCAGCTTAAGTAACTGATCAGGTTTGGGTTTAGGCACAAGAGGTGTCTGTATAGTATATAGCAGCCTCTCGGCTCCAAGGACTATCCTCAGATTCATTTCCCAATCGGAAAAGTTCATGCCCTTTAAGACATTTTCGCCCATGATAATGTCTCGGACATTTCCCTTTCCCGTCATCTTGATTACGATAGTCCAACTATCTAATCAATGATATATGGGTACAGTCTAACTGTTACAAGAAAAATAAAATTATATTAGTCCAACTAATAAAATAATTTTGACGAAATAATTTGAAAGTGCGTAAAGCTAAGTATCTGAATGAAATTGTAAATTCAATACTAGCCTCCCACTATTTTTCGGCGAGCCTCTAACCCTCTGTCGAGTACTCGGGAAACCCAGTTTCCTAGTGGGCTAGGATCCTGTTAAATAACATACAACCTTGACTTTGGCCAACAAGCTGTATGATATTTAACTAGGTAGATCTCGAAGATCAATTTGATCTCATCCAATTCCTAGATTCAGTAGGTGGACATCCAAGTCCGAAACATATATACAATATATATACCAATATATCCAATATATTTGCCTAACCTTTTTTCCTCTGAATCAACTAAGCCTTGGCTTTGGCACAACAAGCTTAATGATTCCAGTTAAGCGGGACCCATTGACATGGAAAGCTTCGTAATCAATGTCAATGGACAAGAAGTGATCTTGACTTTGGCCAACAAATCACAACTTGGAAAAGACACCGATGTGGAACAATACCTTTATGATTCAAACACATCCGCAATTGACAAAGGTCTTGACTTTGGCCAACAAACCAATGCCAACTTTGGATCTTAAGTAAGAATCACTCAACGGAAGGAAAAATGCTCAATCTGTTTTGAGGGTTTTTCGCGTAATTGGCAACCAATTAATTATCTTTGTTAAAGTCTCATCATTCACCCATAAGCATGCATTCTAAAAGCATAATAAGGCGCTGAAAGTAAATTAATAACGATATGCGGATGGATATTTAACAGATTGTTCCTAGAACAAATCACTCTCTTTCCTCTCCCTGGCTAGCACTATTCTACTTCTACCTAATTACATAATACAATAATAGAAACCTCATTACATTGAGGGGAATTAGGTGAGAAGATAATACAAAAAAAATAATGAGGGATAAGGCTGGACACGCAGGTTCAATTTAATAAATTCCAAATTTACAATAATTTCTAAAATTACCATTTCCCTCTAATATCCATCCGATATACGCTATTCATTCAACACATCCAAGTATTCATTTCATAGCAATCTAATCCAATTAATTAATCTTTGAATTATGTGATCATCCAATGTTCAAACAACGATTTGATTTTACGTGAGTCCAACTCATTTAAGAATAAGTACTTAAAGTACGAATTCTTGAATTATATCGAACTACTCGTTAAATCTAATTTAATTCGTATTCAATATTATTCATATATTTAATTCCAAATTAAATAACTACACCTTTTAATGCGCTTTAACAACTTAGATTCCAAATCTAATCTTATCGGGTCTCAAAGCCCAACTAACATCCAATGTTCGTTTAATTAAAGTCCGATGGGCTTTCAATTGATTTCATAAGGCATGGGCTTTGGTCAATATGGGTCAAACCCAATTACCAATCCCAATTAAGGAATCACCCTCATTTGCCAAGAAACCAATTTCGGCCCATAAGGCCCAATTAAACTTTTAAAGCTCATTTGTCATATTTGGACTTAATGGAATGATTTAGGCCCAATATGGATCCAATCCAATTGGCCTAAACCAACTTGGCCCAACCAAGCCCATTATGCCCAAATACAACAATTTCAAGCCCAATTCAAAATCAAGCCCAATTAATCAAATTTTAAAATTCCAAATTTTATAATTCAATTAACTGAGTGTAATACATCAATTAATTACCTAAATTAATATTTCCAAAATACGATTTAATCAATTAATTATGTATATAATTGTTCAACTTATGTCCAATATTTTTGAACCAAAAATTCAACTCATTACATGCTAATAAGCTCTCAGCATTCAAGGGTTATTTTGTCCGATTTCGTTTTTCAATCCGATTGAATTTAAATCAACATTCCCAATCGTTTCAAGTCATCTAATGATCGTCGAAACAAAATTACCAAGACTTACAAGGGTAGTATTCGGCCAAGCTTAATTTTGGGCAAAAAATTGATCCAATCACTATTTCATGAAATTGACCATATACAACTTCAATATATCATCACTCAAGCATACTCAATCAATCAATTTTATCAAATCATGCTCAAATTGATTTTACCCAAATTTTATCCTAATTTATTTCATGCTTAAATTGGCTCTGATACCATTGTTGGGTTTCTAGATTAGTCCCAAGATCAAATTAAGCATAGAAATGTGAATGAATACACAAAGAAGAGTGGCGGAAACACACTTAGAATGATCGGTTTTAGGATGCGTCAAACAACAAAATTTCTCTCCAAGAACTTTGAGTATTTGGCCAAGAGAAAGTAGAAGCTACAAGCTTTTTCCTTTGATTCCAAGCTCTTAGAGTAGGTTTCCCTATCACCTTGTGATGATTCCTTGAAGGTATGTGCTAGCACTCCAAAATTGCCACAACTTTTGATCTTGTTCTTTCTCACTTTCGACCAAATGAAGAACAAAGGGAGAGGAGAAAAATTCTATCAATTTTCGGCCAAGGATGAGAGAGTGAAGACTTGTATAATTGTTTTCAAAAAACAACTAAATGATATACCAGATATTGGTTTGGTAAAAGTGTATCAAGCTTGACTTTGGAGTGTTGAATAAGTCACCAACTACTTCACCAAAACACATCACAATAAAGCTACTTTAAAGTGACAAGTGATGTGACACTTGATGTGACATGTGGGCCCCACTCAATTCAAAATGTGAATGGGCCCGCAAACACTCCCGGTCTCGATTTTGCTAATTCCGAATTAACGAACTTCCGTTGCGACGTAATTAAATTGAATTTAATTAAATAATTAAGCCTAGTAAAATTACTATTCACATCGCCAACGAATTAATTCTAAATTAACTCGTTTGCCCGAATTAAAATCTAATTTTAATTCTGCGTCGAAATCTAATTTCGTTTAATATATCGAATATATTATTTTATCGATTAATTCAAATTAACCTTTCTTTCTCTTCAAATAGTACTTTATCCAAGATAAAGTCTCTCCGTAATTAATTTCAGATTAATTAAGTTTGAATCATACGTCATCAGTGAATCTTCGGGAAGCGACCCAAGAGATCCTTGGATATATTGGCAGTAAATCCGGTCGTCGGACTATCCGAACACATACATACCTCGTACTATATTTTTACCGATTTACGAGACAATGTTGGTTTCTAGCAAACCGCCATGCCTACCCAATTCTCCAGAAATATTCTTAATGGAATATACGATCTATATCAGGCGTAGTATACCGTAGTATTGTGTATTTCGATCCAGTATCTGATGTTCACGAGCAAGGCCTGGGGCTGGAATAGTGTCTGCTCCGTACGAAGCACATATCGGATATCAAGCAACTAGTCTCTTTGAATCGGATAATCCTGACCTTGTCATATTATCCCGATGGTTGTAAACAATCGAGAACCAGTTCTGAATCCCTGCGTGATCATCATCTCCATATGTCTGAAGTGATACTTCCGTCTTGACATCACATCCAATACACTACGATTCTCAAAAAACCCAGAAGAGGCGTACACAGAACCTGTTAAAGTCCTGGACGACCAAAACCAAAGCGTATCGATTGTTGCAAGTACTAGCGATGCAAGTCTTAGGTTAAGACCAAATACACCTACCCTGATGCGGACTCCCATAGACACATATACATACTACCAATGGGATTCCGCGGGGTCTATCCAGAGCGAAGCTATTTTCTGTACCATCGGTAAAACACGACCTCCTATCGCACTTGCATAAGTATTCAATACTTAAATATATAAGAACTATGTTGTTATGCCATCACAATGCACACAAGTGCAATACTAGTCTATTCCGCATTATCGATGTCTAATCTCGATAATACCACGACTAAGGATATTTAATGATTAAACTTTTATGGATTGATACTGTCTCATATCATCTCAATCCGGAACTAATCATAAGGACTTCTATCATTTATATATCAAAGTAAATAAATTACAAAATGGTAAAAGGAAATTTCATTACTATATAGTTAATTTTATACAAAAAAAAAAAAACACAATGTCTTTTACAAACAGTGACGCTATGGGTCATAACTGTCCAACAATTTCCCACTTGGCCTATAGCCAATCACTCAAGCATCTAATACCTGAACTATGTACATGTTGTTCAAACTTTTACTGAGGAATAGCTTTCGTCAGCGGATCTGCAATGTTGTCATCTGATGTGACCTTCTCGACCTTCACATCGCCACGATGTACGATCTCACGTATAAGATGGAAACGTCGAAGAACATGCTTGGATCATTTATGAGACCGCGGTTCCTTAGCCTGCGCTATAGCCCCGTTAATGTCACAATACAATGGAACGGGCTCAGCTGCTAACAGAACTACTCCTAATCTAATTAGGAATTTTCGGATCCAAACTGCCTCTTTTGTTGCTTCAGCTGTAGCAATATACTTCGCTTCTGTTGTTAAATCGGCAACAGTCTCTTACTTAGAAGATTTCCAGCTTACTACTCCGTTATTCAAACAAAATATGTACCCGGATTGCGACTTACAGTCGTCTTTATCGGTTTGGAAACTTGCATCGGTATACCCAGTTACCTCAAGTTCTCTATCTCCATAGATTAAGAAAGTATCCTTAGTTCGTCTAAGATACTTAAGGATATTCTTAACCGCTATCCAGTGACCTTCACATGGATCGACCTAATATCGACTACACATGCTCAAAGCATAGGAGACATCAGGTCGCGTACATATCATGGCATACATGATCGACCTGACTGCCGAGGCGAATGGTATCCGACTCATGTTGTCTCCCTTATCTTGAGTTTTAGGACACATGTCCTTAGATAGATAGACGCCAAGTTACACTTGCAATAGTCCCATCTTGGAAATGTTTAATCTCTTCAACATATTGTCAATGTACGTACTCTAGGAGAGTCCAAGCAGCTTTCTAGATCTATCCATGTAGATCTTTATTCCCAGAATAAAGACTGCTTCTCCCAGATCTTTCATGGAGAATTTCAATGAAAGCCAAGCTTTCACCGACGTTAACATGGGAATATCATTGCCAATAAGCAATACATCGTCAACATAAAGGACAATAAAAGTCAGTGCACTCCCACAAACCTTATTATATACACAAGGATCATCCTCATTTTGAATGAAATCATATTCTTTTATGATCTCATCAAAACGTTGGTTCCAAGACCTCGATGCTAGCTTCAATCCATAAATGGATCGATTTAACTTACAAACCTTGTTTGCAAGTCTAGGCACGATAAAACCGTCAGGCTGTTGCATGTAAACATCCTCCAAAAGGTTTCCGTTAAGGAAAGCAGTTTTATCATCCATATACCATATCACGTAATCAAAATATGTAGTAATATCAAGCATTATCCGAATGGATTTAATCATGGCAATGGGTGAGAAAAATTCGTCGTAATCAACACTATGTCGTTGATGATACCCCTTCGCCATAAGCCTAGCTTTGTACGTTTGTACGTTGCCATCCATGTCGGTCTTCTTCTTGAAGACCTATTTGCATCCAAGAGGCTTTACGCCTTCTGGTGCATCAACCAGTGTCCAAACTTAGTTTGTGTACATAGAATCCATTTCGGACTTCATGGCTTCTTGCCATAAAGAGGAATCGATATCTTGTATCGCTTCCTCATACGTAGCTGGTTCATTATCCTCAATAAGTTTAATATCTACATGAGGTGAGATTAGAAACCCATACCTCTCAGGTTGTTTCCTGACTCTCTCCGACCTACGCGGTCCTTGTGTAATAGAAGATTGTAGTACAGTCTCATCCTGGATGGACTGTTCTTGTTCCGTTGGGGATTCTATGCCAGGAATAGTATCACTTTGACTTTCATCGAGTTCTACTTTCCTCCCACTAACCACTGCATTTAGGAATTCATTCTTAAGGAAAACTGCATGTAAAGCAACAAATACTTTGTTCTCTCGTGGGTGATAGAAGTTACATCCTTTGGTTTCCCTAGGATATCCTACAAATAGGCATTTATCTGATTTGGGCTCAAGTTTGGTACCTTCCAATTGTTTGACGTATGCCCAGCATCCCCAAATCTTCAGGAATGAGAAACCCGGTTTCTTTCCTGTCCATATCTCATACAGAGTCTGTTGAACAGACATTGTCGGAACCTTATTCAAAATAAGAATTGCACTGATTAATACATATCCCCAGAAGGAAATAGGAAGCTCTGTGCGACTCATCATAAACCTTACCATGTCCAACAAAGTTACGAAGTATTCGTATCCACCTCTAGCCTGGCTAGACATGGGTCCACATACGTCACTATGAACGAGGGCTGACAGTTCGATGGCGCGTTCACCTTTACCGCTAAAAGGTGATTTAGCATTTTGCCTAATAAGCAAGATTCGCAGACGTCAGATGAATTTAGATCAAATCCATCCAAGTACCCACTTTTCAAAAATGTGGATATGCGAGTCTTGTTTATGTGTCCCAGACGACAATGCCACATATAAGTTTCATCTTTGTTACTCATTTTAAGCCTTTTATTTGTTATATTATATGTTTGAGATTGATTTATATTCAAAATATAAATACCATTATTTGCAACAGCAGTGCAAATTTCTACATCATTTTTATATATAAAACACTCGGTGTTTCGAAATACAAAAGTATACCCACATTGGGCTAACATAGATACAGAAATAATATTCCTAGTCAAACTAGGTACATAATAACAGTCAGATAGTTCAAGTGCATGCCCCGAGGGCAATTCTAAAACAAAAGTGTCAACGGCCGAAACGGCGACTGGTGCCCCATTTCCGACACGTGGATCAATCTCCCCTGAGGCCAGTCTCCTGCTAATTCGCAGATCCTGCACATCAGTACATATGTGAGTACCACAACCAGAATCAAAAATCCAATTTTTAAAACTAGAAGTAGTCATGTTTATTTCAATAACAAACATACCTGAAGCCGGTGCCTTGCCCGCTTTAATCTCATTCTGGAGCGCCTTGTACTCGCGGCAGTCATGCTTCCAGTGACTCCGCTTGCCACACTGGAGGTATACATCCTGAGATTTGTCCTTAGGCTTCGCAGAAGCCTTTGACGATTTGCCCTTACCCTTTCTTTTATGCTTATTCTTCTTCACACCTCCAGTCACTTTGGGCCCAGCCCTCGGTGTATGAGATGTCGAAGAAAAGTGCGCATCACACTTATTGCCCTTGAGAAGCTCATTCTCAGCTTCCTTCAGAATAGACAACAACTCTCCAAGAGTATCATCTTGGTTCATCAGGTTATAGTTATGATGAACCCTCCAACAACTCTCCAAGTGTCGGGAAGAGACTGCAAAATCAAATCTATGGTAGTCTGAGCCTCTAAGACTATCCCCATCTGAATCAGCTCGTCAATGTCATTTATCATTTGTGCCACATGGGACTCAACATATATGCCTTCTGACATACGTGCGCGGAAGAGCTTCTTCTGCAATTCATATATCTGAGATGTACGATTAGATCGGTGAAGATCGTGTAATCTTGTCAACATGTTATAGGGATCCAAGTCCCTGTTCTGTCGACGGAAATCTGAGTCATGGTAGCAAGCATAATAGACTGAGTAGTAGATTTGTCATCATTGTGAGTCTTCCAAAGCTCCAGCTTAAGTAACTGATCAGTTTTGGGTTTAGGCACAAGAGGTGTCTGTATAGTATATAGCAGCCTCTCGGCTCCAAGGACTATCCTCAGATTCATTTCCCAATCGGAAAAGTTCGTGCCCTTTAAGACATTTTTGCCCATGATAATGTCTCGGACATTTCCCTTTCCCGTCATCTTGATTACGATAGTCCAACTATCTAATCAATGATATATGGGTACAGTCTAACTGTTACAAGAAAAATAAAATTATATTAGTCCAACTAATAAAATAATTTTGACGAAATAATTTGAAAGCGCGTAAAGCTAAGTATCTGAATGAAATTGTAAATTCAATACTAGCCTCCCACTATTTTTCGGCGAGCCTCTAACCCTCTGTCGAGTACTCGGGAAACCCAGTTTCGTAGTGGGCTAGGATCCCGTTAAATAACACACAACCTTGACTTTGGCCAACAAACTGTATGATATTTAACTAGGTAGATCTCGAAGATCAATTGGATCTCATCCAATTCCTAGATCCGGTAGGTGGACATCCAAGTCTGAAACATATATACAATATATATGCCAATATATCCAATATATTTGCCTAATCGTTTTCCTCTGAATCAAATAAGCCTTGGCTTTGGCACAACAAGCTTGATGATTCCAGTTAAGGGGAACCTATTGACATGGAAAGCTTCGTAATCAATGTCGATAGACAAGAAGTGATCTTGACTTTGGCCAACAAATCACAACTTGGACAAGGCACCGATGTGGAACAATGCCTTCATGATTCAAACACATCCGCAATTGACAAAGGTTTTGACTTTGGCCAACAAACCAATGCCAACTTTGGATCTTGAGTAAGAATCACTCAACGGAAGGAAAAATACTTAATATATTTTGAGGGTTTTTCGCGTAATTGGCAACCAATTAAATATCTTTGTTAAGGTCTCATCATTCACCCATAAGCATGCATTCTAAAAGCATAATAAGGCGCTGAAAGTAAATTAATAACGATATGCGGATGTATATTTAACAGATTATTCCTAGAACAAATCACTCTCTTTCCTCTCCCTGGCTAGCACTATTCTACTTCTACCTAATTACATAATACAATAATAGAAACCTCATTACATTGAGGGGAATTAGGTGAGAAGATAATACAAAAAAAATAATTAGGGATAAGGCTGGACACGCAGGTCCAATTTAATAAATTCCAAATTTACAATAATTTCTAAAATTACCATTTCCCTCTAATATCCATCCGATATACGCTATTCATTCAACACATCCAAGTATTCATTTCATAGCATGCAATTCAATCAATCTAATCCAATTAATTAATCTTTGAATTATGTGATCATCCAATGTTCAAACAACGAGTTGATTTTGCGCGACTCCAACTCGTTTAAGAATAAGTACTTCAAGTACGAATTCTTGAATTATATCGAACTACTCGTTAAATCTAATTTAATTCGTATTCAATACTAATTCATATATTTAATTCTAAATTAAATAACTAAACCTTTTAATGCGCTTTAACAACTTAGATTCCAAATCTAATCTTATCGGGTCTCAAAGCCCAACTAACATCCAAAATTCGTTTAATTAAAGTCCGATGGGCTTTCAATTGATTTCATAAGGCATGGGCTTTGGTCAATATGGGTCAAACCCAATTACCAAGCCCAATTAAGGAATCACCCTCATTTGCCAAGAAACCAATTTCGGCCCATAAAGCCTAATTAAACTTTTAAAGCCCTTTTTTCATATTTGGACTTAATGGAATGATTTAGGCCCAATATGGATCCAATCCAATTGGCCTAAACCAACTTGGCCCAACCAAGCCCATTATGCCCAAATACAACAATTTCAAGCCCAATTTAAAATCAAGCCCAATTAATCAAATTTTAAAATTCCAAATTTTATAATTCAATTAACTAAGTGTAATACATCAATTAATTACCTAAATTAATATTTCCAAAATACTATTTAATCAATTAATTATGTATCTAATTGTTCAACTTATGTCCAACATTTTTTAACCAAAAAATCAACTCATTACATGCTAAAAAACTATCGGCATTCAAGGGTTATTTTGTCCGATTTCATTTTTCAATCCAATTGAATTTAAATCAACATTCCCAATCGTTTCAAGTCATCCAATGATCGTCGAAACAAAAATTACCAAGACTTACAAGGGCAGTAAGCATTCGGCCAAGCCTAATTTTGGGTAAAAAATTGATTCAATCAATATTTCATGAAATTGACCATATACAACTTCAATATATCATCATTCAAGCATACTCAGTCAATCAATTTTATCAAATCATGCTCAAATTGATTTTACCCTAATTCATTTCATGCTTAAATTGGCTTTGATACCATTGTTGGGTTTCTAGATTTGTCCCAAGATCAAATTAAGCATAGAAATGTGAATGAATACACAAAGAAGAGTGGAGGAAACACACTTACAATGGTCGGTTTTAGGATGTGTCAAACAATAAAATTTCTCTCCAAGAACTTTGAGTATTCGGCCAAGAGAAAGTAAAAGCTCTAAGCTTTTTCCTTTGATTCCAAGTTCTTAGAGTAGGTTTCCCTATACCTTGTGATGATTCCTTGAAGGTATGTGCTAGCACTCAAAAATTGCCACAACTTTTGATCTTGTTCTTTCTCACTTTCGGCCAAAGAAAGAACAAAGGGAGAGGAGAAAAATTCTATCAATTTTCGGCCAAGGAGGAGAGAGTAAAGACTTGTGTAATTGTTTTCAAAAAACAATTAAATGTTATACCAAATATTGGTTTGGTAAAAGTCTATCAAGCTTGACTTTGGAGTGTTGAATAACTCATCAACTACTTCACCAAAACACATCACAATAAAGCTACTTTAAAGTGACAAGTGATGTGATATTTGATGTGACATGTGGGCCCCACTCGATTCAAAATACGAGTGGGCCAGCAAACACTCCCGATCTCGATTTCGCTAATTCTGAATTAACGAACTTCCGTCGCGATGTAATTAAATCGAATTTAATTAAATAATTATGCCTAGTAAAATTACTATTCACGTCGTTAACGAATTAATTCTAAATTAACTCGTTTGCCCGAATTAAAATCTAATTTTAATTCCGCGTTGAAATCTAATTTCGTTTAATATATCGAATATATTATTTTATCGATTAATTCCAAATTAACATTTCTCTCTCTTCAAATAGTATTTTATCCAAGATAAAGTCTCTCCGTAATTAATCCCAGTTTAATTAAGTTCGAGTCATACGTCATCAGTGAATCTTCGGGAAGTGATCCAAGAGATCCTTGGATATGTTAACAGTAAATCCAGTCGTTAGACTATCCAAACACATACATACCTCGTACTACGATTTTACCGATTTACGAGACAAGATTGGCTTCTAGCAAAGCGCCATGCCTACCCAATTCTCCAGAAATATTCTTAATGGAATATACGATCTATATCAGGCGTAGTATACCGTAGTATTGTGTATTGCGATCCAATATCTTATGTTCATGTGCAAGGCCTGGGGCTGGAATAGTGTATGCCCCGTACGAAGCACATATCGGATATCAAGCAACTAGTCTCTTTGAATCGGATAATCCTGACCTTGTCATATTATCCCGATGGTTGCAACACAATCCCTGCGTGATCATCATCTCCATATGTCTGAAGTGATACTTCCGTCTTGACATCACATCCAATACACTATGATTCTCAATAAATCCAGAAGAGGCGTACACATAACCTGTTAAAGTCCTGGACGACCAAAACCAAAGCGTATCAATTTTTGTAAGTACTAGCGATGCAAGTCTTAGGTTAAGACCAATTATACCTACCCTGATGCGGACTCCCATAGACCCATATACATACTACCAATGGTATTCTGCGGGGTCTATCCAGAGCGAAGCTATTTTTCGTACCATCGATAAAACACGACCTCCTATCACACTTACATAAGTATCAAATACTTAAATATATGAGAACTATGTCGCCATGCCCTCACAATGCGCACAAGTGCAATACTAGTCTATTTTGCATTATCGATGTCCAATCTCGATAATACTACGACTATGGATATTTAATGATTAAACCTTTATGGATTGATACTGTCTCATATCATCTCAATCCAGAACTAATCATAAGGACTTCTACCATTTATATATCAAAGTAAATAAATTACAAAATGGTAAAAGGCAATTTCATTACTACATAGTTAATTTTGTACAAAAAAACACAATATCTTTTACAAACAGTGACGGTATGGGTCATAACTTGTTGGACAGTTATGACCCTATGACGGTATGGGTCATAACGTGTTGGACAGTTATGACCCATAGCGTCATTGTTTGTAAAAGAAATTGTGTTTTGTACAAAATTAACTGTGTAATAATGAAATTGCCTTTTACCGATTTGTGATTCATTTACTTTGATATATATAAATGGTAAAAGTCCATATGATTAGTTCTGGCTTGAGATGATATGAGACAGTATCAATCCATAAAGGTTAAATCATTAAATATCCCTAGTCGTAGTATTATTAAGACTGGACATCGATAATACAGAATAGACTAGTATTGCACTTGTGCGCGTTAAAGGGCATAACGACATAGTTCTCATATGTTTAAGTATATGAAACTTATGCAAGTGCGATAGGAGGTTGTATTTTACCGATAGTACGGAAAACAGCTTCGCTCTGGATAGACCCCGCAGAATCCCATTGGTAATATGTATATGTGTCTATGGGAGTCCGTTTCAGGGTAGGTGTATTTGGTCTTGACCTGAGACTTGCATCGCTAGTACTTGCGACAACCGGTAAACTTTGGTTTTGGTCGTCCAGGGCTTTAATAGGTTCTGTGTACGCCTCTGCTGGGTTTATTGGGAATCGTAGTGTATTGGATGTGATGTCAAGACGGAAGTATCACTTCAGACATATGGAGATGATGATCACGTAAGGATTCAGAACTGGTTCTCTATAGTGTTGCAACCATCGGGATAATATGACAAGGTCATGATTATCTGATTCAAAGAAACTAGTTGTTTGATATCTGATATGTGCTTCGTACGGGGCAGACACTATTCTAGCCCCAAGCCTTGCACGTGACATCCGATACTGGATCGCAATACGCAATACTACGGTATACTACGCCTGATAAAGATCGTATATTCCAGTAAGAATATTTCTGGAGAATTGGGTAGACATGGCGCTTTTCTAGAAGCCAACCTTGTCTCGTAAATCGGTAAAATCGTAGTACGAGGTATGTATGTGTTCGGATAGTCTGACGACTGGATTTACTGTTAACATATCCAGGGATCTCTTGGATCACTTCCCGAAGATTCAGTGATGACGTATGACTCGAACTTAATTAAACTAGGATTAATTACGGAGAGACTTTATCTTGGATAAAGTACTATTTGAAGAGAGAGAAAGATTAATTTGGAATTATTCATTAAAATAATATATTCGATATATTATTCGAAATTAGATTTCGAAGCAAAATTAAAATTAGATTTTAATTCGGGCAAACGAGTTAATTTAGAATTAATTCGTTAGCGACGTGAATAGTAATTTTGCTAGTCATAATTATTTAATTAAATTTGATTTAAATAACGTCTCGACGGAAGTTCGTTAATTCGAAATTAGCGAACCCGAGCCCGGGAGTGTTTGCGGCCCACTCGCATTCGGAATCGAGTGGGGCCTATATGTCACATCAACCATCACATCACTTGTCATTAAATTCACTTTTGTGTGATGGGTTTTGGTGATGGAGTGTGCAACACTCAAAGACAAAGAATGGTGATGGATTTGTGTCATATACCTACCAAAGGTTTGGTATATGTTTGAAAATTATTTTGACACAAATATAAATTGATTTTTGAAATCAAATCATCATCTCCTCTCTCTTTCCTCTTGGCCGAAACTGCAGTGGGGTTTTTCGGTCTCCATTTTCTTCATTTTCTTGTAAAGTTTTGTGAAGAAAAGTGTGTTGTTTTTGAAGCAAATATTCACACAAGGCTAGCACCTTCAAGGAATCACAAAGAGGTGATAGGGAAACCAACTCAAGGAGCTTGGATTCAAAGAACAAAGCTTGGAGCTTCACTATTCACCTTGGCCGAAACTTGTAGTTCTTGGAGGAGAAATTTTTGTTGCTCAACGGATCCACAAACCGATCGATGTAAGTGTGTTTCCGCCACTCTTCTTCGTTATTCATTCATGTTTCATGCTTATATGATCTTGTGACACCTTATAGAAACCCAACAATGGTATCATTGAGCTTAAATGAGCATGAAACTTATTAGGGTAAAATTTGGGTAAAATGAATGTGAGCATGATTTGATGAAATTGATGGATTGAATATGCTTATATGTTGATATTATGAGGTATGATTGGATCAATTTCATGATATGATGATTGGATCAAAATTTTCCCTACCATTAGGCTTGGCCGAATATGGATGTTACCCTAGGCTCTTGGAAATTTTTTTTGGATGATCATTGGATAACTTGAAACAAATGGGAATATCGATTTGTAATTCGATTAGATTGAAAAACGAAATCGGACTAAAACTTCCTCCTTGGACGAGAGCAATAAGGCATGATATAGACTTGATTTTTGATTAAATGATGTTAGACATGTGTTTATATTAAAAGTATGATTAATGGATTAAATTATGTTTTGGAAATATTGATTTAAAAGGTTAATCATGACTTTACACTTAAGTTAATTGAATTTTAAAATTTGGAATATTAAAATTTGATTAATGGGCTTAATTGTGAATTGGGCTTGAAATTATTATTTTTGGGCATAATGGTTTTGGTTGGGCCAAGTTGGTTTAGGCCAATTGGATTGGATCCAAATTGGGCCTAAATCATTCCATTAAGTCCAAATGTAATAAATGGGCTTTAAAAATTTAATTGGGCCTTATGGGCTTGATATTGTTTTTATAGCAAATGAGGGTGATTCCTTACTTGGGCTTGGTAATTGGGTTTGACTCACATTGACCAAAGCCCATGCCTTTTAAAATCAATTGAAAGCCCATCGGACTTTAATTAAACGAACATTGGATGTTAGTTGGGCTTTGAGACCCGGTATGATTAGATTTGGAATCTAAGTCGTTAAAGCACATTAAAAGTGTAAATATTTAATTTGGAATTAAATAATAGAATTAGTATTGAATACGACTTAAATTGGATTTAATAAGTAGTTCGATATAATTCATGAATTTATACTTTGAGTACTTATTCACAAATGAGTTGGACTCACGCAAAATCAAATCCTTGTTTGAACATTAGATGGTCACATAATTAAAGACTAATTAATTGGATTAAATTGGTTATATAACATGCCTTGAATGAATATATGTGGATGTGTTGAATGAATAGTGTATATCGGATGGATATTAGAAGGGAAAGGGTAATTTTGGAAATTATTGTAAATTTGGAATTTATAAATTGGACCTGCGTGTCCAGCCTTGTCTCTTATTATCTCTTTGTATTCTCTGCTCACCTAATTCCCCTCATTGCCATGAGGTTTCTATTATTGTATTATGTAATTGGGTAGAAGTAGAATAGTGCTAGTCAGGGAGAGAAAATGAAGCGATTTGTTCTAGGAACATCTGTTGTTAAATATCCATCCGCATATCGCTATTAATTTACTTTACCGCCTTATTATTTTTAGAAGCATGCTTAAGGGTGTATGATGAGACCTTAACATAGAAAATAAATTGGTTGCCAATTTACGCAAAAAACCCTCAAATAATATTAAGCGATTTTTCTTCTTCTGTGAGTGATTCTTACTCAAGATCCAAAATTGGCATTGATTTGTGGCCAAAGTCAAGGACTTTGTTAATTGCGGATGTGTTTGAATCATGAGAGTTTTGTTCCATATCGGTGTCATGTCCAAGTTGTGATTTGTTGGCCAAAGTCAAGATCACTTCTTGTCCATCGACATTGATAATGAAACTTTCCATGTCAATGGGTCCCGCTTAATTGGAATCATTAAGCTTGTTGTGCCAAAGCCAAGGCTTAGTTGATTCAGAGGAAAAAGGTTAGGAAAATAAATGGGATACATTGGCATATGTATTGTATATATATTTCGGACTTGGATGTCCACCTACCGGATCTAAGAATTGGATAAGATCCAATTGATCTTTGAGATCTACCTAGTTAAATATCATACAGCTTGTTGGCCAAAGTCAAGGTTGTATGTTATTTAACGGGATCCTAGCCCACTAGGAAACTGGGTTTCCCGAGTACTCTCGACAGAGGGTTAGAGGCTCGTCGAAAAATAGTGGGAGGCTAGTATTGAATTTGTAATTTCATTGAGATACTTAGCTTTACGCGCTTTCAAATTATTTCGTCAAAATTATATTATTAGTTGGACTAATATAATGTTATTTTTCTTGTAACAGTTAGATTGTACCCAAAATATCGTTGGCTAGATATTTAGACTATCGTAGTGAAGATGACTAGAAAGGGAAATGTCCAAGACATTATCATGGGCGAGAACGTCTTTAAGGGCACAAACTTTATAGATTGGGAGATGAATCTAAGGATAGTCCTTGGAGCCGAGAGGCTGTTGTACACCATACAGACACCTCTTGGGCCTAAACCCACACCTGATCAGACACTTGAGCTGGAGCTTTGGAAGACTCACAGCGATGATTGTGATACTGCACAGTCTATTATGCTTGCTTCAATGACTCATCATTTCCATCGTCAAAACAGGGACTTGGATCCTTATAACATGATGGCGAGGTTGTAAGATCTTCACCGATCTAACAAGAGGTTGCAAAGATATGAGTTAGTTAAGAAGCTCTTCCGTTCACGCATGTCAGAAGGCATGTCTGTTGAGTCCCATGTGGCACAGATGATTGCTGACATAGATGAAATAGCTACTATGGGGATAGTCTTTGAGGTTGAGATTACCATAGACATGGTCTTGCAATCTCTCCCCGACTCCTGGAGACAGTTCATCATAAACTACAATTTGATGAACACTACTGATACTCTTGGAGAGTTATTGTCTACTCTCAAGGAAGCTGAGAAGGAGCTTCTCAAAGGAAACAAGTGTGAGGCGCACTTTGCTTCGACATCTCAGACACCAAGGGCTGGGCCCAAGGCAACTGGAGGTGTGTGAAGAAAAAAAGCATAAAAGAAAGGGCAAGGCCAAATCGTCAAAGGCTTCTGGGAAGCCTAAGGACAAATCTCAGGATGTTTACCTCCAGTGCGGCAAGCGGGGTTACTAGAAGCGTGACTGCCGTGAGTATAAGGCACTCCAGAAAGAGACAAAGGCGGACAAGGCACCGGCTTTAGGTATGTTTGTTATTGAAATAAACATGACTACTTCTAGTTTTAAAAATTGGATTTTTGATTCTGGTTGTGGTACTATGCAGGATCTGCAGATTAGCAGGAAACTAGCTTCAGGGGAGATTGATCTGCATGTTGGAAACGGGACACCTGTTGCTGTTTTGGCCGTAGGCACTTTTGTTTTGGAACTGCCCTCGGGGCATGTACTTGAACTTAATGACTGTTATTATGTACCTAGTTTGACTAGGAATATTATTTCTGTATCTATGTTAACCCAATATTGGTATACTTTTGTATTTAAAAACACTGGGTGTTATTTATATAAAAATGATATAGAAATTTGCACTGCTGTAGTAAATAATGGTCTTTATATTTTGAATATAAATTTATCTCCAACATATAAAATAACAAACAAAAGGCTCAAAATGAGTAACAAAGATGAAACCTATATGTGGCACTGTCGTCTGGGACACATAAACAAGACTCGCATATCCACACTTTCGAAGAGTGGGTACTTGGACGGATTTGATCCAAATTTATATGACATCTGCGAATCTTACTTATTAGGCAAAATGCCTAAATCACCTTTTAGCGGTAAAGGTGAACGTGCCACCGAACTGTTAGCCCTTGTTAATAGTGACGTTTATGGGCCCATGTTTAGCCAGGCTAGAGGTGGATATGAATACTTCGTAACCTTTACAGATGATGCATCTCGTTATGGTTATGTGTATCTCATGAGACACAAGTCGGAAATTTTTGAGAAATTCAAAGAGTTTCGACACGAGGTTGAAAAACAGACAGACAAGAGTATTAAGACATTACGGTCGGACCATGGTGGCGAATACTTGAGCAATGAGTTTCTAGATTACTTGAAAGAATATGGTATTCTTTCACAGTGGACTCCTCCTGGAACACCGTAATTAAACGGTGTGTCCGAACGGAGAAACCATACTTTGTTAGACATGGTAAGGTCTATAATGAGTCGCACTGAGCTACCTATTTCCTTTTGGGGATATGCATTAAACAGTGCAATTCTTATTTTGAATAAGGTTTCGGCAAAGTCTGTTCAACAGACTCCGTATAAGATATGGACAGGAAAGAAACCAGGTTTCTCATTCATAAAGATTTGGAGATGCTGGGCATACGTCAAACGTTTAGAATGTACCAAACTTGAACCCAAATCGGATAAATGCCTTTTCGTAGGATATCCTAGGGAAACCAAAGGATATTACTTCTATCACCCACGAGAGAACAAAGTATTTGTTGCTCTACATGCGGGTTTCCTTGAGAAGGAATTCCTAAATGTAGTGGTTAGTGGGAGGAAAGTAGAACTCGATGAAAATCGGAGTGATACTATTCCTGGCATAGAATCCTCAACGGAACAAGAACAGTCCATCAGGGATGAGATTGTACCACAATCTTCTATTACACAAGGACCGCGTAGGTCGGAGAGAGTTAGGAAACAACCTGAGAGGTATGGGTACCTGATCTCACCTCATGTAGATATCAATCTCATTGAGGATAACGAACCGGCTACGTATGAGGAAATGATACAAGATATCGATTCCATTTTTTGGCAAGAAGCCATGAAGTCCAAGATAGATTCCATGTACACCAACCAAGTTTGGACACTGGTTGATGCATTAGAAGGCGTAAAGCCTATTGGATGCAAATGGGTCTTCAAGAAGAAGACTGACATGGATGGCAACGTACAAACGTACAAAACTAGGCTTGTAGCGAAGGGGTATCGTCAACGACATGGTGTCGATTACGACGAAACTTTCTCACCCGTTGCCATGATTAAATCCATTCGGATAATGCTTGCAATTGCTGCATATTTCGATTATGAGATATGGCAGATGGACGTTAAAACCACTTTCCTTAACGAAAACCTTTTGGAGGATGTTTATATGCAAAAACCTGACGGTTTTACCCTGCCTAGTCTTACAAACAAGGTTTGTAAGTTAAATCGGTCCATCTATGGACTGAAGTAAGCATCGTTGTCATGGAACCCACGCTTTGATGAGATCATAAAAGAATATGATTTCATTCAAAACGAAGATGATCCTTGTGTATACAAGAAGGTTAGTGGGAGAGCACTGACTTTTATTGTCCTTTATGTTGACGATGTATTGCTAATAGGTAATGACATTCCCTTGTTAACGTCGGTGAAAACTTGGCTTTCATTGAAATTCTCCATGAAAGATCTGGGAGAAGCAGCTTTTATTATGGGAATAAAGATCTACCGAGATAGATCTAGAAAGCTGCTTGGACTTTCCCAGAGTACATATATTGACAAAGTGTTGAAGAGATTCAACATGGATCAGTCCGAGAGAGGACAGTTGCCAATGTCACATGGCGTCTATCTATCTAAGGACATGTGTCCTAAAACTCAAGATGAGAGAGACAACATGAGTCGGATATCGTTCGCCTCGATAGTCAGATCGATCATGTATGCCATTATATGTACGCGACCTGATGTTTCCTATGCTTTGAGCATGTGTAGTCGCTATCAGGCCGATCCAGGTGAAGGTCACTAGATGGCGATTAAGAATATCCTAAAGTATCTTAGAATAACTAAGGATGCTTTCTTAATCTATGAAGGTGGAGAACTTGAGGTAACTGGGTATACCGATGCAAGTTTCCAAACCGAAAAAGACGACTGTAAGTCGCAATCAGGGTACATATTTTGTTTGAATAATGGAGCAGTGAGCTGGAAATCATCCAAGCAAGAGACTGTTGCCGAGTCAACAACAGAAGCGGAGTACATTGCTACAGCTGAAGCAGCAAAGGAAGCAGTTTGGATCCAAAAATTCCTAATTGGATTAGGAGTAGTTCCATTAGCAACTGAGCCCGTTCCATTGTATTGTGACAATAACGGGGCTATAGCACAGGCTAAGGAGCCGCGGTCTCATCAACGATCCAAGCACGTTCTTCGACGTTTTCATCATAATCGTGAGATCATACAACGTGGCGATGTGAAGGTCGAGAAGGTCGCATCAGATGACAACATGGCAGATCCGCTTACGAAAGTGATTCCTCAACAAAAGTTTGAGCGACATGTACATAGTTCAGGTATTAGATGCTTGAGTGACTGACTATAGGCCAAGTGGGAGATTGTTGGACAGTTATGACCCATAGCGTCACTGTTTATAAAAGACATTGTGTTTTGTACAAAATTAACTGTGTAATAATGAAATTGCCTTTTACCGATTTGTGATTCATATACTTTGATATATATAAATGGTAAAATTCCATATGATTAGTTCCGGATTGAGATAATATGAGATAGTATCAATCCATAAAGGTTTAATCATTAAATATCCCTAGTCGTAGTATTATCGAGACTGGACATCGATAATGCGGAATAGACTAGTATGCACTTGTGCGCGTTATGAAGGCATAACGACATAGTTCTCAAATGTTTTAAGTATAGGATACTTATGCAAGTGCGATAGGAGGTTGTGTTTTACCGATGGTACGGAAAACAGCTTCGCTCTAGATAGACCCCGTGGAATCCCATTGGTAATATGTATATGTGTCTTTGGGAGTCCGCTTCAGGGTAGGTGTATTTGGTCTTGACCTGAGACTTGCATCGCTAGTACTTGCGACAATCGGTAAACTTTGGTTTTAGTCGTCTAGGGTTTTACCAGGTTCTGTGTACGCCTCTACTGGGTTTATTGGGAATCGTAGTGTATTGGATGTGATGTCAAGACGGAAGTATCACTTCAGACATATGGAGATGATGATCAAGCAAGGATTCAGAACTGGTTCTCTATAGTGTTGCAACCATCGGGATAATATGACAAGGTCATGATTATCTGATTCAAAGAGACTAGTTGCTTGATATCCGATATGTGCTTCGTACGGGGACAGACACTATTCCAGCCTCAGGCCTTGCACGTGACATCCGATACTGGATTGCAATACGCAATACTACGGTATACTATGCCTGATAAAGATCGTATATTCCAGTAAGAATATTTCTGGAGAATTGGGTAGACATGGCGCTTTGCTAGAAGCCAACCTTGTCTCGTAAATCGGTAAAAACGTAGTACAAGGTACATACGTGTTCGGATAGTCCGACGACCGTATTTACTACCAACATATCCAGAGATCTCTTGGGTCACTTTCCGAAGATTCACCAATGACGTTTGATTCGAACTTAATTAATCTGGGATTAATTACGGAGAGACTTTATCTTGGATTAAGTACTATTTGAAGAGAGAGAAAGATTAATTTGGAATTAATCATTAAAATAATATATTTGATATATTATTCAGAATTAGATTTCGACACGAAATTAAAATTAGATTTTAATTCGGGCAAACGAGTTAATTTAGAATTAATTCGTTAGCGATGAGAATAGTAATTTTGCTAGGCATAATTATTTAATTCAATTTGATTTAAATAACGTCGCTACGGAAGTTCGTTAATTCGGAATTAGCGAACCAGAGCCCGGGAGTATTTGCGGGCCCACTCATATTCAGAATCGAGTGGGGCCCACATGTCACATCAACCATCACATCACTTGTCATTAAATTCACTTTTGTGTGATGGGTTTTGGTGATGGAGTGTGCAACACTCAAAGACAAGGAATGGTGATGGATTTGTGTCATATACCTACCAAAGGTTTAGTATATGTTTGAAAATTATGGTTTAGTATATGTTTGAAAATTATTTTGACACAAATATAAATTGATTTTTGAAATCAAATCATCATCCCTCTCTCTTTCCTCTTGGCCGAAACTGCAGTGGGGTTTTTGGCTCTCCATTTTCTTCATTTTCTTGCAAAGTTTTGTGAAGAAAAGTGTGTTGTTTTTTAAGCAAATATTCACACAAGGCTAGCACCTTCAAGGAATCACAAAGAGGTGATAGGGAAACCAACTCAAGGAGCTTGGATTCAAAGAACAAAGCTTGGAGCTTCACTATTCACCTTGTCCGAAACTTGTAGTTCTTGGAGGAGGAATTTTTATTGCTCAACGGATCCACAAACCGATCGATGTAAGTGTATTTCCGCCACTCTTCTTCGTTATTCATTCATGTTTCATGCTTATATGATCTTGGGACACCTTATAGAAACCCAACATAACTGTCCAACACCTCATCAACGACGCACCATCCAGTCCTCCACGTGAACCAAAGCCCTGCCTTCACCGACCATAAAACAACAAATACATCCCCCTTAAATCGACCCAAAACAGTCCTTAATTCCCTGAAAATAGTCCCCAAATAGTGAACAAATTACCCTAAAGCAGTCCAGAAGACTGTAGTCCAAAACAGCGAACAAACAGAGGAATCGGCGGCTCAAAATAATGAACCAGTGAAAACAGTGGAAACGTAACCCTTCCGGGGACGTCCCAACACACTTCCGAGAAGCGAATTAAAAGTTAAGACCTGAGGGCACCCTTTGTTATATTTTATTTTGTTATCTCGGACACGACATGCTTGGTTGGACATGGAATATGTCCAACCGGGCATGCGAAGTCCTACATTGAAAATGGCCAAATTCTTTGGCCACATATTTACTATTCTATATTTATTTCGTATTATTAGTCTTTTATTATTTTGCCTTTATTTTATGTTTATTACTTTATTATTCCGTATTTATTTTATGTTATTTATCCTCATTGTTATTTTGCATGTCTGTCTCTTCGGTTATTTATGGTTATATGCATTATCGTATGTCATTTTTGTCTATATTGGGTTAGCGATTGAGTGTAGCCTCTCGTGGTATATCGGATGGAAACCTAGACATAAATTCTGTAGCCGAATCTGAATGGACGATAGTGCAGTCTGTACTTGAGATACAACTCCATGTACCGCTTGAGGAAACGTTCACGCATATGTTCATGAGATTGTGTGCTTGCCGTTACGTCAACTTACTTTTATGCATGCAAACTTAGATATAGGTTTTACTTTTATGTATGCGAACTTATACATAGGTTATTCTTGCGTATGTATGTTGCGTAGACTTGGTTATATTATCGTATAAATCCGTTCATTACAAGTGGCATAAGTAAGGGACCATTCCGAACCCAACGGTTTGAGGTCTTCCCTTGCGAGAGGTGAGAGCGACCTTAAATCATTTTCCAAGTTCACATCGGGTGGCGACTCCATTATTCTATGTTTTAGTTCCATGGGAGGCACTACCATTTAAGTTGTGGAAGTCACAGGATACGGAAGTCGGAAGGGAAAAGTCAGAAATCAATACCCTGTTGGATTTAATTCGTTTTCTTAGCCTCTAGTTCGCTCGTTGGATCTCCGTTTTAAAATTTAGCCTCGGTCCAAAACCCCCTCACCCATTCAAAGAACCAAGCCTCCAAGTCCAATCCAAAATAATTAAAATAAATCAAATCAAATCAAATCAAATCAAATCTCTAAATTAAATAAATCACCTTCCTAATTAAAGAAATCATTTCCTTGTAACACACTAATTAAAAGATATCCCCCTAATTATACAATCTCCGTTTCCTACCCGTATAAGGACAACCCTAACCTTCTCCTATAAAAAGACACATAAACCAAACCTTACGACTCACTTCTCAATCCCCCACAATTCATCTCCTTCTCTTTTCTTTCGCATTCTTTCCCTTTTCTCTCTAGCCTCTCTCTTCTCTCTTCCTTCTCTCTCTAAACACATTCTCTCTCTAAAACCAAAATAATAAAAACCCTAAAACTCTTGATCCCTTACGCATTCCCCTCTCTCCTCCCAACAAGACCATGCAGCCCATTTTATCTTCATTATACTCACGCAGCCTCCATCTCTCCCTGCACGTTAAAAACCCTCTTCTTCAAAACAAGACTGGGCAACATTCCTCTCTCTATAATCTGATTCTTCTTCCTCTCTCTCATATTCATAAAATTCAAAAAAAAACCTAAAATATTCACTGCCGACTAAACTGACTCCCAAACGCCTCTTATACACTTCACACTCTCACCATTACCCCACTAACCTGCATGGGCCACCAAACAAGAAGCTAACTATTCAGCCCTCACAAAAACAACCAATCACACCCTCATGCCATGCCCAACCGACCAAAGACTTTCAGTAGCTTCACGTGAACCACTTAGCCCTCATAAAGAAACAACAACGAACCCTAGCCTAGCAACTCTCGACAAAATCTTCAATAAACCTGCAACCTCTCACGCCACAGGCTCTCACCACTGTCGTCAAAACCCTGAACCTAAAAACACATAAGCCAGCCTCTGGTGCTCCCTATCCCTTACTAGCTCATGAACCAAAAGGAAGCCGTAGCCACACGCCCCTCATCAGCGACGCACCAACCAACCCTCCATGTGAACCAAAGCCCTACCTTCACCGACCATAAAATAACAAATACAGCCCCCTTAAATCGACCCAAAACAGTCCCTAAATCCCTGAAAATAGTCCTCAAACAGTGAACAAATTATCCTAAAGCAGATTAGAAGACTGCAGTCCAAAGCAGCGAACAAACAGAGGAATCGACGGCTCAAAATAGTGAACCAGTGAAAACAGTGGAAACGCAACCCCTCCGGCGTTGTCCCAACACACTCCAGAGAAGCAACTTAAAAGGTAAGACTTGAGGGCACCCTTTGTTATATTTTATTTTGTTATATCGGACACGACATGCTTGGTTGGACATGGAATACGTCCAACCGTGCATGAGAAGTTCTACATTGAAAACGGCCAAATTCTTTGGCCACATATTTATTATTCCGTATTTATTTTGTATTATTAGTCTTTTATTACTTTGCCTTTAATTTATGTTTATTGCTTTATTATTCCGCATTTATTTTGTGTTATTTATCCTCCTTATTATTTTACATGTCTGTCTCTTCGGTTATTTATGGTTATATGTATTATCGTATGTCATGTTTGTCTATATTGGGTTAACGATTGAGTGTTGCCTCTCGTGGTATATCGGATGGAAACCAAAACATAAATTTCATAGCCGAATCTGAATGGACGGTAGTGCGGTCTGTACTTGGGATACAACTCCACATACCGCTTGAGGAAACGTTCACGTATATCTTCATGAGATTATGTGCTTGTCATTTCGTCAACTTACTTTTATGCATGCAAACTTAGATATATGTTTTACTGTTATGTATGCGAACTTAGATATAGGTTTTTCTTGCATATGTATGTTGCGTAGACTTGGTTATATTATCACATAAATTCGTTCATTACAAGTGGCATAAATAAGGGACCATTCCGAACCCAACGGTTTGAGGTCTTCTTTTGCGAGAGGTGAGTGCGGCCTTAAATTATTTTCCCAGTTCACACTGGGTGGTGACTCCATTATTCTCAGATTTAGTTCCCCGTGGGCTATCCTGTACTCCCGACTAGGCCGCGAGCCTAGAACAACGTCGCCAATTTATGTGTCCTACAATCACCTAAGATCCCAGACACCAAGCCCCATGGAGCATAAAATGGAAGAGATATTATGAATGGGGCTGGAGCCATCTAACTTGATGGAATCATTATTGACTGAGAATGAGTAATGTGTATAGCAATTTCTAGTGGTGAAGTTTCTTAGGGTTGGTGCTCTGAGCGCCAATCCAGATCGTATTTATGTCTGATTCATGAATACGAGCAATACATTTTTTCATAATATTACTTATTTAATGGTAGCACCTTGTAGGCACTGTATTTTTGCATTTAAGTCCCTATGATGAGTCTCATTTGGAGACACTACCTTTTATGTCGAGGAAGTCGCGGGAAACAGTCTTCAGAAGGGAATCTGTATTTTGTTAGATTTTATTCGCTTGTTTAGCTTCGGGCTCACTCGTTGGACCTCCGTTTTAAAACACTTTTAGCCCAAAAACCATTGAAACACACCAAGCCCATCTCACCCAAGCCCAATTTAAAAAATATTTAAAATATTTAAAATACATGTCACAAATTAAATTAAATTAAATTAAAACACAAATTAAATCAAATTAAAATTAAAACCAATTAAATTGAATTAAAATTAAAATCCAACTCAATTAAATTCACAAATTAAATTAAATTAAAACCAATTAAATTTAAATTAAACACAAATTAAATTAAACTAAATCCAAATTAAAATCAAATAATTCACTCACCAATTTAAATAAAATTCCCCACCAATTACAATTATTTCTTTCCTTTAATAAAATAAATTCCCCTTTACTTGATTTATTTTTATTCAAAAACTCATGCACAACCCAAACCCTAACATGCAACTATAAAAATAACACATTCCCAACCCTTGAAAAGCCCTCCTCTCTCTCGGCAGTGACCAAAAAAAAGAACAAAATAATAAACCCTAAAATACACTCTTATCACACGTTCTCTCTCTTCCATCTCTCTTAGACTCTCACGACACTACAAAAAAAATAAAAACCCTATTAAACTTCTTCTCTCAGGATCTCTCCCCCTCCCTCTAAAAAACCATAAGCTCATAATCCTTCGCCGGCCACTCAATCCACTCAAAAAACAGCAACCCACTAACAAACAAAGAAAACCAGCCCATTCATCAGCTCTCGCCTCTCTTATCTCATTATATATGCACAGATCAACCAACATAACCAGCTGCCTCACGCACAAAGCCCTCCTTCACGCCCCCACTGCCTTCCATCCACTGCCTCACGCCAAGTCCCCCACTGCACGCAAAAATCCTCACGCCAACAGCCCCAAAATAACTCACCTTAAGAACAAGTGCCACGACGCCACTCCACAAAACAAACTCACAACAATAAGGAACCTTAAGCCACGAGCAGCCCATTAACGTCCCAAAGAAAATAGATTTCCTACGCTCACAAATCACAGGCCACGCCAAAGTAACATACCCACACAGCCCACATAAACTAAAGACACCCATTCAATAAACAATCAAACTCTCCACGTGAACTGAAACAAACATAAATCACAGCCTTACACTGACCAAACAAACAAGAAAATAAGCCCTCACATAGCCACGTATGCTCCTCTCTCCTCACGCATAACAATCCTCTCAAACCAGTCACGTGAACACCAAACAAACCCAAGCCAAATAACCGACCAAAAATAGCCCCTAGAAACCCCAAAACAGTCCCCTAACCACCGAAACTGCACCCTGAAAATAGTCCAGAAACTGTCCCAAAACCACATAAAAAACTGCCTAGAATTCCTCTAATAAACCCGCCAAAACAGTCTCCAAATACACCAAAATAGTGACCAGAAAATACAGCAGCAAAACAACAGTAAAACGGAGTGAAAAAAGTAGCTTGAGCAGCGAAACAACATGGACCAGTGAACCAGAAAAGTTGCGGAGTGTTAACCCTTCCGATGGCCTTGTAATGTGTTTCCGAGAATCGACATAAAAGTTTAGACCTGAGGGCACTTTTCGTATTTATTTTTATTCATCTTTTAATTATTTTATTTATTTATTTCGCATGAGAGTCATTTATGGATGCATGTTGTGGCTTTGAATGGATGGGAAAATATGTCATCTCTTGTGGTATATAGGATGGAAATCCAGACGTAAATTTTGTAGACGAATCCGAATGGACGGTAGTGCGGTATGTACTTGGGAGACAACTCCACGTACCACTTGAGCAAACGGTACCTATTTCGCTTTATTGTATCGTATTTGTTTATTATCCGCTATTTAATTTCTGCATATTATTTGTTTGTGTAATGATGAGATAAAGCGCATGGGCTTAGTAAGTTGGATTAAAGGTCCTCCATTTCAAGGGGTTAAAATCCTTTACCACGATGTTTTACCGCGCCGGATGATGTATATTCGGTTGAATGTAAGATGTGTTAAATCGTGTATACGAAGTCCGACATTATTGTCTTTATTTTTATATGCATTATGTTATTAGCGCATGGGCTTAGTAAGTTGGATTAAAGGTCCTCCATTTCGAGGGGTTAAAATCCTTTACCATGATGCTTTATCGTACCGAATGATGTATATTCGATTGGATGTAAAATATATTCATTCGGGTATACGAAGTCTGATATTGTTGTATTTATTTTTATATGCATTATGATGTGATGCGCATGGGCTTAGTAAGTTGGATTAAAGGTCCTCCATTTCGAGGGGTTAAAGAACCTTTACCGCGATGCTTTGCCACGCCGGATGATGTATATTCGGTTGGATGTAAAATGTGTTCAATTGGGTATACGAAGTCCGATATTGTTGTCTTTATTTTTATATGCATTATGATGTGATACGCATGGGTTTAGTAAGTCGGATTAAAGGTCCTCCATTTGGAGGGATAAAAAGCCTATGGTCTACCTTTACCACGATACTTCGCCGCGCCTTTTATTTTGTTATTTACATTTCTTTGTATGCCATCTTCTTACATAATCATGCATCATGTTGCATTGTGTATGGGCTTAGTAAGTTGGATTAAAGGTCCTCTATTTCGAGGGATAAAAAGCCTACGATCTACCTTTACCACGATACTTCACCGCGCCGAACAAAGTAGATTCAATTGAATGTGAGATACGTTCAATAAGACACTTGAGGTCCTATATAGATGTGGGCATATGTCGCATCTCTTTTCTTTCATCTCCATTATTTATCTTTCAAATCGTATCATGGCACGTTTATTTTGATGTCCAATGGCCTCTTTAGTTATCTCTTTGCATTATATACCTAATTGTTTCTCTTTATTAAGCATGATTGTGCAACTGCCATTCGTTTGCATTTCCGTATCCATGAATGTAATGTGCTTATGACATTGTATGCTTGCCGTATTTCAATTTATCTTTATGCATGCAAATTCAGACATAGATTATATGCAAATAGGTTATATACAAATTTGGACATAGATTATATGCAAATATATTGTATGTAAATATGAAATTGTGTTACATGTGAAATTAGATGAACTTTTGATTTATGCATGCAAACCTAGATATGAGCCTTGTACTTATGCATGTGAAATATAATACCCTTGGGAATATATGTTGCTAGATTCGATTAAATTATTGCACAAATCACGTCATTACAGGTGGCATAAGTAAGGGACCATTCCGAACCCAATGTTTTGAGGTCTTCCCTTGCGATGGGTGAGAGCGGCCTTAAATCTTTGTCCCGATTCACACCGGGTGGCGACTCCATTATTCTCCGGTTTAGTCCCGCGCAGGCTACTTCGTACTCCCAACCGGGCCGCGAGCCTGGAACAGCATGCGTCGCCCAGTTTCTGTCCCCCACATACCTCTTGTCTTTTATATACGTATTCGATCTAATTTCGATTAGATTGAAACTAAATCTGGTTTAGTGATATGTATATATATTAGACAAATACCTCAAGATTTACAACGTAGTGCACAATTACAACATAGTTTGTAATTGACATTGGGAAGTGTCACTATAAGTTATATATCCTTAAATTTATTTCTTAGTTAAGATTTACTAACACATGTCGGTTAGTAAAATCCGCTGAGACTAGTACATGTTGTATATCAAACTTGGTCCGATGGTTTATCCCAATGAACCATGAGTCTTAGGAGACTCGTATAGACGTGTAGGTGTTTATTTGATAAACACTGAACGACTCACCGAAGATTTCCTAATAGATGGTACACCAACTTCAATATGAATCTTCTCGGGTTGAATAGCATAGTGATTCTTTGACTTGAGATTCCACTGTGGATATATGAGTTATCCTCTACACTTATATGGGAGTCACGTCACCGATCTATTTAGATCAGACATCTGCCTGTTTGTTTGGTGTGGACTCATGCTCTTGATAACCTGTGAGTATCAAGAGAGGATCTGTCAGTTCTGTGTACAGAGCATATGTAGTCCATTATTGATTAGCAATCTGTTAAATCTATGGCCATAGTATACTTCGAAAGTGAGTTCCGAATGTTATTTAGAGATTGCTAATAGATACGTCGACAAGATTATTCCTATAGAGATTTGATGTTCATATCTATATCTCTGGGATAATTCGGATACCTGTGACGGATAGATTATATGTGTACCGTGACCTCGACCTGTATGATTCAGTGAGTTTATCTGTGGTCATCATAATTTACGGGTGGGTGAATTATGGACACGAAATTGGATTTCGTGATGGATATATCTGAATCTAGAGAGTCTCACTAATGAAATATACTTGTAGAGCACTAGGGCAACTGTTATGAATAATACTGATTATTTATAACACGTTTAATGGTTAAACGAAAAATACATGCAATCGGGACCTAACAGTCATTCCCCGAATTAATGTATATTTGTATTTAATATTTGATATTATTAAATATACATTAATTAAATATCAAATTGTGATATTTTACATATATCATTAATATATGTATTTGAGATATTTAATGTAAATATAATACATATTTTTGAGATATTTATATTTATTATTTAATTATTTAATTGTTAAATAATTAATTAATTAATATTACAAATATCTTAAATAATGATTTATGCTTTATTATGGCAAGTTTCCATTGGAACAAATTTTGATTTGCTTTATTAAAGTTAAAGTGTTAATAACTTTAATTTTCCAAAAGGTGGAACAAATTGAAATAATTGTTATTTTATTTATTTATAAATTTCGGCCATGTTTGAAATTTTTTAACAAAATTATTTTGTTTTTCATTGCCATCACTAACAAGTTACCAAAAATATAACAAAGAAAGCTGAGAGCAAAGTTGGAAAACAAGAAGAAAAACTTGAAAAATACTTGGATTTTGTAAGTTTTTCTTAAATTTTCCAACTAAGAAATTATTTCTATCATGCTTAGCTTCAACATGTGTTGCTAGGATGTTTTCTCTACTATTTTATTTTGTGATTTAATGGTTTTAAACTGTTGGACAGTTATGACCCATAGCGTCACTATTTGTACATATCATTGTGTTGTTGTACAAATTAACTATGTGACAAAGGAGATTGCACTCTTATCATTTCTGATTAGATCACCTTAGATATATAAATGATGAGAGGTCCATATGATTTGTTCCTTGATTGAGAATGATATGAGACAGTATCAATCAACGAAGGATAAATCATTAAATATCCCTAGTCAGAGTATTATCGAGATTGGACATCGATAAATACGTAAAAGACTAGTATCGTACTTGTGCGCGTTGTGAGGGCAAAACGGCGTAGTTCTCATATACTTAAGTATTGGATACTTATGCAAGTGCGATAGGAGGTTGTGTTTCACCGACGGTATGGGAAACAGCTTCGCTCTGGATAGACCCCCTCGGAATCCCATTGGTAGTCTGACTATGTGTCTATGGGAGTCCGACATCAGGGTAGGTGTATTTGGTCTTAACCTGAGACTTGCACCGCTAATTCTTACGACAATCAATATACTTTGGTTGAGGTCGTCTAGGGCTTTAACCGGTTCTGTGTACGCCGATACTAGGTATATTGAGAATCGTAGAGTATTGGGTGTGATATCAAGACGAAAGTATCACTCCAGTCATAGTGGAGATGATGTCACGTAGGATACGGTATTAGTACTCTTAAGTACTGCGCGGCCATCGGGATATTATGACTATGTCATGTATATCCGATTATAGAGACTAGTTACCAGACATCCGACATATGCTTCGTACGGGGCAGACACAACTCCAGCCCCAGGCCTAGCACGTGACAGTTCGATACTGGATCGAAATACGCAATACTACGGTATACTACGCTTGATATAGATCACATATTCCTGTAAGAATATTTCCGGAGAATTGGGTAGGCATGGCGCTTTGCTAGAAGCCAACCTTGTCTTGTGAATCGGTAAAACGTAGTACTTGGTACGTACGTGTTCGGATAGTCCGACGACCCGATTTACTGCCAACATATCCGGGGATCTCTTGGGTCGCGTCCCAATGATACACCGATGAAGTATGACTCGCACTTTAATTAATCTGGGATTAATTTGATGAGAGAGAAAATTAATATGGGATTAATTTCGGATATAATTTATCTAGGATAAAATATCAATAAAAGAGAGATAACGATTAATTTGGAATTAATCGGTAAATTGATATATTTGATATATTAAACGAAATTGAATTTCGACGCGGAATTGAAATTGGATTTTAATTCGGGCGAACGAATTAATTTAGAATTAATTCGTTAGCGATGTGAATAGTGAATTCGCTAGGCGTAATCATTTAATTACGACGCAACGGATAAATCGTTAATTTGGAATTAACGAACCCGAGCCCGAGTGTGATTGCGAGCGCATTCGTATTTCGAATGCGAGTGCGGCACACAAGTCACATCAAGCGTCAAAGCATTCGTCACATCAAAGCGTCAAGTCATTCATCACATCAAAGCGTCAAATCAAACATCACTTTGAGTGATGTGACATTTGATTGATTGATGTGAGTGATTGATTGATTGATAGACATGTCACTTTAATAAAGTGAAATGAATAGTTGATGTGTGTTGTTGGAATAGTGTTAGTTGGTGAAAGCATTTACCATTTAATTATTTATTGATTTATTTGGTAAATATTTAATATATATTTATGGTAAATATATAAAACTTTTTTGGAAAAGGTTTGACCAACTTATTCACACTTCTTCATCACCATTTCTCTCATTCACTTCCACGCCCATGGCAGTGAACTGCCATGGGTTGGCCGAATTTTGGAAGCAAAATTCATGGGTTTTGTGGCAAAATCCAAGTGAGCTAGCACTCCCGAGAGACATATGAAGGTGTTAGGGACACTTACCCTTGAGCCGGGAATCGTTCGACGAAGATTTGAAGCTCAAAATCTCAGCTCAAAAACTGAAAATGCAAGCAGTGGACTGCTCACTGCCTTGGCCGAATTTGAAGGGAATAAATTATTTTGTTCGTCTTCAATCGTCTCAACCGATCGATGTGAGTATTCCGCAACTCCTTTGAGATGTATTTCACACTTTATCGTGCTTGTTTAATGATCTTGGGACCTAGATAATCACCAACATAAACTTGTTTGAAAGATGAGCATGTATGATAATTAAAGTTTGCATGAAATTAGTTCATTAGCATACTTTAAATCGTTTGATGGTGATGTTGTCATTCTAGAGTTGTTTAGCCATCCATAAATGACCTAGAATTATTCTTGGGTTGTTTCATGATGGTGAGAATTGATTGGTGTGGTAATTGGATGATTAAAGTGTTGAATTTTATCAATTTGATGTAAATTGTCCAATTTGAGTAATTTGTGAAATTAGGGTTCTTGACCCATTCAAATTTTGGGGCTTTTCATATATATAATATAATTTGATGTATATTTAATGTTTTCAAATTTGGGATTGATTGGATTTGATCCTAATGTGTTTTGAACAAATTGGGCCAAATTACAATTAATGAAAATTACTGGGCTGTTTTGATATTTCTGGAAAAGTTTATGGATTATATCGTAATTTTTGATTTCATGTATTAGACATGTATAAATTATTTTAGGATTGATTTGGAAATATGTATTTAAATATTTAAGTACCAAATGATTAAATTGCAAAACATTGGGGTCTCATAGCAATTAATGATAAATATGCTTTTTCAGATAAAAATTCAGTTTTTATTTATTGATTAATTAGAATAAATTATTTTATTTTAATTTTCCAAGAAAAATATTTATCGAAAAATTATTTTGGAGTGAAAATACCCGAAAACGGTGAAAAACGGCGTTACCCGATTATGGTTGCCCAAACAGTGAACTGGGCACTGTTTGGGCAGCCCACGAATTGTCCAAATGTTTTTGGGGCTGACCTGGGTAGTCCCCATGTACGTTGGTCGGTCGGTTCGACCGGAAACACGTTTTATACGATTTTACGGAAAAATATTTTCGCAAAAATTTCGCGTTGTTTCCAAATTATTTATGTCGTTATATGATATCGAATAAATATGTTTAGGTGAAATATGAATGAATTATTAATATTGGATATTAAATAATTTATTCGTAAGTTTAAAAATTTTAAATTGAGATTTCGCCCGAACAGCGCTTCTTCCGCTGCGCCTCACTGATTTGACCCCAACAAAGTTCTCATTTGTGAAGCGATGCTTGTTGGTAAAGGTGCTGGTGATGGAAGGAGAAATCGTGCTCACCAGAAAAACACATGACATGGTGGGCTACGTTGGTGGAATACGTAATGGAGAGGCTGCCATTGCTGGCGAAGGATATCGCATTGATGAATGAGAAAATGACATGGTAGAAGGCACGAATTGCCTAAGAGCATACGTAAATGACTGCGCGTGATGAAGGGTGTAATATCCCGCCTAAGCGAGGATGTTATCGGCAGGAGACAGACTAATCCTACCTCCATAAGCCTCTGATTTTGACGAACTTTCGGCATGATGTATGCAGAACATCATGCAACCTGGCTTATAGTCAGTACCTTGAGACAACCTGCTTATGCAAACTCAACTTATATGCAATCATCATCTTGGCCTCAAGCCAAAACTCAATGAAAATAATGTAAATCACTTAGCCTCCGTCCAGAACTCAAAATAATACTATACTATTACACAACCCTTACATATGAGATACAAATGCAAATACAAATACAAGAGGTCGTGAAGACCAATAACTCGACTCAGGACTCAATGACTCTCTTGACTACAATCCACTGTCTTCAAAGTCTTCACTGAAATCTTGCTGGCTCAGTATGTCTGCTACTGACATGCAAAACTAACAAACTTTTGTGGTGTGAGTCATAAGACTCAGTAAGTAACCATGCTCATACCTTGAACGTCAAACACACACAAAATTTGAATTCAATTTTATATTAATCTTAACTACTTGTGACCATGCACATTTGTCAAAGTCTGATCTAACTATTTGGTCCTTTATCCACTTAACAAAAATGTTACTTACTATCAATTCTTTATATATATATATATATATATATATATATATATATATATATATATATATATATATATATTTTAAATCTTGTTTCCTGTTTCCATTTCAACATGTATAATATAAGTAACAAGTTTCTATATCCTTAATAAGTCAAATCTTATCACATTTTCGCTGCGCTACTCTGATAACTTGATACTTACCTATACACTCTTTGTCAAACAAGCTCGGGTATTTATTATATTTATCTTTCTTTGATATCATTGAAATATCATCAAATCGGGTTTATAAAATATTCTTCTATTAAACATTCATCAACCATATATACATATATATGTAATCACATTGTCATGCACTACCATTCACAAAGGTTCCTCTTATGTAAACATACAATTCATACCGATATCAATCATATATGTAGTTAAATGTAATCATGCCATCATGCATTAAAATCCACTATATGCATCTCAAATGATAACCAAAATGTATGATTTATATGCATAATTTGTAAACTACTTTCTACTTTAACATGTCATACCATTTAGAAAATACTTCTTGAAAACTTTTTCTGAAAAACTATCTTCTGAAAACTATTTTTTAAAACTCTGTTTGAAAGTCTCTTAATAAAACTTATCTTTCTGAAAACTGTTTACTAAAATCTGACTTTTGAAAACTACGTACTGATGCTCTGAAAACTGTGTAATGAAAAATCTGAAAACTGAAAACTGCTCTACGTCTAGGAAAATGACTCAACTAGACGTGTCCGGAAACAACTCAACCAGGTCTCTGAAAATTGGTGGTACTCTTTGCCCAGGAAAACGACTCAACTGGGCATCTCTGAATCTGGTGGTGCCCCACGCCCAGGAAAACGGCTCAATTGAACATAGAGCTCTATGTCTAGGAAAATGACTCAACTGGACATAGCCACCACTAGAACTGGGGGTGCGGATCGATGCTACCACCCAAGCTCTAAACTAGATTCCAGGTACATGAACCTAGGCCGTTATCCTGGCTCTACATGTGCACATGTCTCTGAATCCTTCAATTCCATCTCTGTATAAGTTACGTACTGGGGTAAGTTTTTACCTCATACCCCAAAAATCATAAAATCATATTATTTATCTCAAAACTGTAAAAAAAAATATTTTCTGAAATACATTTCTTTCAAGAGAAAAACACTTAAAACATTTCCTTTAAAATACTTTGAATTTCAGAATCTTTCTTAACTTTAATTCAATTTCTGAAAATAATAACACACAAATGTACATATACATTTCTTATGTTTTCACTTACCATAACCATACTTTATTATGTGCTTATCTTATATTATCATATATGTACATGCATTCATTCATGCATATTTATGACACATTGAAATCATTCATATACATGCACTCTCGATGCTCACACAAAACTTATCTTTATATAGTCATATTTATATATACTTATATACATATAAATCAACATGCTCAAGTTAACATGTGTTAACATTTCAACCATATTATCATATCATAACATTTTACATTCTTTTTTGCTATAACAGTTAACGGCTATAATTAATTATACACATACATCTGAAGACATTGCTCATATCAAGTTAATGATTTCATAACATGCTATATACACATTTACATCCCTCACTATTATGCAAACTCATAACCTTAAATTACATGCATTCATGCTATAAGAATATATGTGCAAACACTTCTCATACCAACTCACCAATTCCATAATTATGCATACACATACGCAATCAAAGCTATTCTACTATATCAAACTTCACACATATACAAACTTCGAATTCTCAGTTCTTAAACTTATTTAACCATTTCTCAAATATCAATATGTGCTCAAAGATCTAATTTACATATATTCATATGCACATATATTCTATGTTCATTTAAACATGCATCAAAATACTTGTACACAAACCACATACTTACTATATATAAGGTTACTGATTTCTCCGTGCATACTTACCTGCTTTTGTACTTATATGCTTACTTCCTTAAAATTTATCATTCTTTAAATTTTAATCTCATTCTCTAGGGTGTAGTTTCTACAACCCCCAATCCCAAGTATCCTTATATTTTACTCATGTATATTTACTCACATATCACGTATACATACACTTTATCATTCTTATACTTTCAATCTCAGGCTTGCTAGTATCTTACTTGCACACACACACACACAACACACACACACACACACACACACACACACACACCACACACACACACACACACACTCTTCATGTTTTATGGTTATACATATACTTATTAAATTTCTTTATTATCTAAATTCACACAGAACACGTCTCAAGTATTCATCGCATAGATTACTTACCTGGCTAGGCGGACACTCATAATCTTGGTCTGATCTGTCAATATAAATAACAAAACATAGTCAGAACCTCTATTTACGGAACTTTCTACGCATCTATAATAAACTTCCAGACTTTCTCATAATACACGAATCCTCTCTGATTCTACTGTTTAAACTTCATTTATCTAATATATCCTTCTATAGTATTCTAAACTAGCTAGATAGCTTATATTCTCATTTTACGTGTTTGCGGAAAATCTTGCGGAAAAATTTCCGCAAACATTGCGGAAGGATCTTGGACCTTCCAAACTTATCTGAAATTAATCAATTACTATCGCAATATCTTATTTATGTCATATCCATAGCTACGGTCATCAATGCTCAATCGAGCGAGAAACCCAATTTCACCGGAATTTCGCTTTATCTACAAGATCGATCAAATCTAATCCGTTATCACTCGAATTCTATGACAAGCACATATTCAACATACTAAAACTCAAAAAACTCAAATTATATCACTACGCTACTCTACGAAGCTAATGGAAATATTCAAATATTTAGCGGAAAACTTGAAATTGACGACTTTTCACCGAGAGCTCTTACCAAGATTTCGAGGCCATATACGGACTCCAAACGATCCCACGAACGCGTTGGAATCGACGGAATTCCGATTGGAGCTACCGTTCACGTCGGTGTTACTGTTCGTATGTGGATTTCTTCCTCGTTTTGCATGATTCCGGGCACTAATCGGAGAAATCATCACCACTATCTCGTAGTACTCGTCGAGGGCCTCAATTTGGCAGGTGGCTTTGGTCGTGATAGGAACCGACAAGCCGGAACCATCAAACTCATTCACACGACTGTTTCCCTCTCTTTCTCACCGCTTTCGGCTATCCTTAAGTCGGCACCGGCCACCAGCAGGTGCGTCGTGGCCAGACGTTTCAGGTACCGGCGATCTGCCGGTGTGAAACTGGCCGAAGGCCATCGACGAGAGCTCCTTCTCTCCTCTCTCCTGCGCGTTTCTCCTCCTTGATTTTCTTATTTCATTTCGTTTTTGTATTTTTTTTCTTTTTCTTTTTATTTTTTGTTTTTTTAAAATGGAAATCAGTCACACAAAATATCACCCCTCCAAAATTACCATAATGCCCCCACTTAGAAGGATAATTTCGGAAATTATTAATTTTATAGCCCTTCTGACATGATTTTCGAAAAGTGTTCAACATAAAAGTTGGTTGTCTCGGAAAAATGAGTCCGATGGTTCAAAAATCAACTCAATCAAAGTTCATTTGCTATTTCCATGATCAAAACCGTAAACTTTACGCGTATAATAAAAATTGCGTAACTGATTTTTAAGACGACGCGTATTCTAATGCAACAAATCATCACTTTATATTATTTTGATCCATATATCATCACTTGAACTCTTATCCTTTATTATCATCCTGTTCCGAAACTATAACATCAGTCTGGGAACCTTCCAGAACTGTACCAAAAATCTGAGATGTTACAAAGGGCCATGCTGGTGATGATAGAGCGTTCGAAGAGGAAGAGTATCTCTAAAATTTACCATGTTGCATGGCTTATTGCGTTGCTAAAGCGCGCCTGACTGAGAAGGGAACAACGTGGTTGAGTCGCAATCGAGAGCATTGAGGTTGTTGTGGAGCATGCATTGGGAGATGTTTTTTCAAGGTAGGTGGCTGATGAAAGATGAGCTAATATTACCTAGGGGTGACAAAACGAATCAACGAATCGAATTTGTTTCGAATCCTAAACGAATCGAATCAAAACGTGATGGATTCGTATTCGATTCATTTATTAAACGACTCAAATACGAATATTCATTTATTCGTTTAGTCAATGATATTATTTAATAAAATAATTTACCACACTTGATTTACATTAATTCTTTATAAATATATACATATGAAATATGTAATTAATATATTTACTAAAAATACCTCACCAAATATCGAAAATATTACTTTTTCTATGATAATTAGCTATAATTTCTCAAATCTTAATTGAAAATTAACAAGAACAAGTAAATAAAAATAATAAAATGTATATTAAACGAATAAACGAATCAATAAACTTAAATTCGTATTCGATTCGTTTAAAAAACGCATCGAATCGAATCGAATTGACCAATTTATTAAACGAATCTATTTTTTCAAACCCGTATTCGCTTTGAAGTGAATTGAATTGAATGAATAAATGATTCCTAACCTAAATTATCACCCCTAATATTACCGCACCGAGGGAAAAGAAACATAAAACATGACTAAGAAGGTGTGCGTTGCTAAAGGAGACACAACCATAGCTGCATGATGCATGGAGGAAGACACGACGCACGATGGTGGTGACGACATCGACGCCACAATTGAACTTGATGGAGTGGTATGCGTGGCTGATGCCATGGTTTACAAAGAATGAGCCATGGCAGCGGGCATGGCTGTGTGGGTCCATGAAAAAGTGAACAGGCTGCCATGTGGAGTGGAATTTGATAAATATGAGTGGTATCCTTGGCAAGTTACCATTCCCAATTAAGTTCAGAAAAAAACAACTTTGGGTTTTGGAGATATTGGCATCCGTGAAGAAAATTGTACATGAACCAGAGCTTCAAGTGTATAGAATTGAAAAAGGCTCCATGGATCCTATAATTTGATGGCTTCAGTACTGTAAACTCATCTGGAGCAAGAATTGTCATTACTTTTTATCCATGAGCCAAAACAACATTATCTTTCAATTTAGAGTTTGAATGCACCAATAATCAGGTAGAATCTGAAGCACTTATAATTAGGCTGGAAGTCCTCAAGGAATTGGGAGGAAGAAATGTCATGATCAAAGGAGATTCGCAATTGGTGCTGAAACAAGTAGTATAAGAATACAAGTGCAACAGATTTTTATCAACTTCTTATTTCATAGCTGCTATACAGCTCTTGGAATCTTTGGAAGAAATGACATTCTAGCATGTTCTAAGAGAGGATAACTGGGAAGAGCCGTTCAGAATCCTCAAAGTATTGAAAGGAAATTCATATTGGCTAGAAAATTTAAAAGCGCAGCTTCACAAAAGATACATCAATAGAAGTATTTTATATAATCCTCTCTGCCTAGTTTTAACTTTCTTCCTCGTAAGCCACCATCATGACTTAAAATTAAAGAAAAAGACACTTGCTGTAAAGTTTAGCTTATTGGCCACTTTGTCATGAATAATGAGCGAACATATGGCTTGCCTATTACAAATGGGATTTACAAAAAAAAAAAAAAAAAAAAAAAAAAAAAAGTTATAGTAATAAATTCCTCAAACTTTGAGGTCATTTTCTCCATCTTAAAAGGAGAAATATATGACGTCCTCCAATTTATTGAGGTTTTCCTCCAAATCTTCCATGATTTCCTCCATTATTCTACTAGAAACCATGATTCCTCCAATAATTTCACCATCCATCCAATTTTCCCTATAATTCCTCCAACATTCTCAAACTCCCAAATATTAGTCAAAAACACATTCTCATATCACAAACACATCCAGAACCACCATTATTTTAACATGTTATAGAATTCCTCCAACAAGAAAAATTACCAAACTTTACAGTAAAATTTGGTGAAAGTTTAGTGGAAGGAATTAAGAACAACCATAGATGGTGGTCGCTTGAGAAGAAGAAGCCAGGGATGGGTTTTGTTTTCTTGAAGCTATAGAGAAGAAAAACATGCCATGGTACTTTAAGTGGAATAAATTTATGCTTGCCAAAGATTTATAAATGTTGGAGATATTGGGGGTTTTGATGATCTTTGTCTCTTGAAGTTACTGGAAAAAGAAGAAGGTGTCTTTGCTGAATAAATATTCAGTGTAAAAGAATTTGTGGCTAGGGAAAGACTTGTAGAAAATTAAGATAATGAGACAATGGTGAAATTTGTGGTTGGTGGCTTTTGTTGGAAATGGTGATTTAATTTTTATGTGCTAATTTAATGGATGGATTAGAATTTGAAAATTTGGGAGTTGGTGAAGAAAGAGTATTTTGGATTTTTTGAGATTTAAATTCAAATGAGAAAAGATAAAAATGAATAGCCATCAAAGAATTAGTATTTTATATATGTTAATTGTCTCTATGGGCCAAAAGCATGTGGGGAATACTGTTTGCACCCAAATTATTCAAATCAAGCTCATTGCAAGCCCATCTCAATTCGGCCCAAGCCCAGGAAATCAAGAATCAATGCTAGACCAAATTTCGGTGCCTCGAAATTATTCGAGTGTGGATTTCCTCCCTAATTTCCTCCAAAAAAAAAAAAGAAAAAAAAGCAAGATGTGGGTAGCAGGAATGCAAATGGAAGAATAACAGTTGCATGAAATGGGGAGCAAGTGGAAGAGTTGGTGATTGCAGGACGTGATGATCCTTTCCAGGACGTGATATTTGCATAAATGTAGAGGAGCAAATAAGATGAAGGATTATAAATACAGGGACGATAATTTAGAGAGGGGCCACCAACACCCGATCCAAAAAAATCAAAATGTAAATTTTTTTCATTAGCTTTTCTCTGTAGTTAAATTACATTCCAACTATTATTCTATAGCAGTAACAATCTATTTTAATTCTAGTAAAATTTAGATTCAATTTCTCTGTACTTCAATCTCATGAAGTTTTTCCTCTGTAATTAGGATCTTTTAATCATTTAAATTTAACAATTTACAACTTCCTTTTTTTTTTTTTTTGGTCTATCTACTTGCAATTTCAATTTTAGTTGAATTCTTTTTCACGGTTACTTTCAATTCTTTTTCTTTTATTAACATCCTCCTAAAATCTAATTGTTCATCCATTCTGGTCCTCAAAGAACCCATTCATTTTCATAATCATTTCGATTAGAAATCAATAACTTACGTTAAGGATTCACTTGTCAGACACGCCCAATAACACTAAAACTTTTTCACAACCAATAATATTTAACTTGAATTTTATTTTAAATATTGATGTTTTGAATCCAATTCAAAATTGAGTCACATCAAAGCTATTAGTTTCCTGTTGATAAGTGTAAGAAACTCCAGAGCTCTCATTTGGCTACCAACCATGATCATTGTAAATGAAAATACAAAATCAGAAAACAGAAATAAAAAGGACAAAAAATACGAACCTTTACATGAAGAGACTTTTCCCAACAAAACTATCATCAACAACAAGGACATAACCAATTTGATGCACTTGTTTTAGTATTAATGACATGTCAGTCAAATCGATGATTCAATTGATCTATCATGTGCGGCACCATGCAGCGGCTAGTGGTAGCATGGACTTTGGAGATTGAAGACTTTAATTTCAGCTTTTTTGTGTAGGTTTGCAGCCATTTCTTTTATTAAAAAAAAAAAAATGTGAAAATGGAATTTTCTTTTTTAAACATAGACAAATATAGAAGAAGAGGAATGGACATGAAGGACGAGGTAGGGCCCACAAAATAGATGTGGGATGGTTTTGGAAAAAAAATTAAAAATCTGTGTAATTAGAAGTTTTTGGAGTGTCAAAAGCTACACTCATTCAAAGAGGAGAGCAGTGGCAAATAGAATAGAATCAATCCAAATAGTTTGGGTTTTCAAATGAGGGGCCTGTAAACTTTGAAAAAATTTAGTTACCTCGTGCACTACTAAATCATTTTTTTTTTTTTTTTTTAAATTGATTATAATATAAACATATAATTAATATTAGTACTAAACATATAATTAATATTAGAGTTAACATTAATTTATAATTGTTGATGCTGGATGCTGGATTTCGCCTCCTGTTCACAATCGAGAATTTGTAGGAAGGAGCACTAGCGATCATACAAAACAAAGGTAGAGTGAGCAGAGAGTTCATACCCACCAGTGTGGTGGGTGCCGTAGGCACTCCGACGCTCAAGTCAGTAGTGAAGACGGGTGGAAAGTAATGTAAGAGCAAAATTCAGGGTTACCTTGATCTCCGTATACTGCCGTGAGGGCGGTGATCCGGTATTTAGAGAATTATCTCTTTGAGAGCTCAATTATGAGAGCTAAAAACCTCCTCCGCCACAATGAGTTCTACATCCTTTTATATGCTATTATGAGGTGGGTCATTTAATACATTAAATAATAAACTTCTTAGTGCAAAAACGGCTAACCACATGAGAGGTAATTAAGAAAAGACGTTTTTTGGTTTGGGTGTGGAAAGTCAATAGGTTGTGATGTGGAATCCTCCTAGTATATGGGCCTGAGAAGTATTTAGTTCCTTGGTCCATCCTTGGCCCGGGAATTGGCTGTTTGTAGGAGTTGGGCTTTAGATAAGAATAGTTTAAGTCTTATGGGCCATATACTGTTAGGCATTTGGGTTTGGAATTATATTGGGCCCGAGCTAAAAAGACAATTATGCCCTTAGTCCAAATTTGGCCCGTACAGTTTTTCTCATACTCTCTAAGTCAAGGAGTCTTTGCATTGGAGAGTACTTGACGAGTATATCATCTTGGACTAGATTAAAGCATGTAAGCGTACCTGAATTTTGATGTCGTTTGGACATGTTAGAGATCTTATAAAGATCAAGATGATCCTTAGTCGACAAATCTTGAACATTGATGTCGTTTGGACTTTTCCAAGGTTATATATCATGCTGATGAAATTAAACAGATATCAAGGATGGACCCTAGTCGACCAAATCCTGATGTTAGTGTCGTTTGGTCCTGTCAAAGGTCAAGCCATGGTGTTGGAATTAAATAAATATCAAATATGGTCCTCATTCAATCAGATATGACGTTGATGTCGATTGAATCTGACAAAAGTAATATTATTTAAGCTAAAATAAATATTAGGGAGAATCCTCAATCGAACAGATGAAGGCTAAGACAATCTCCAATCAACCAAATCAGCTAAGGGTCATGGGAGTCTTTAACTTTGTCCAGACCAGTTGAAGGTCCGGGTCTTGAACTCAACCCGACATGAGTTATTGAGGAATGTTCCTGTCGACTGGACCAAATAAAGGCCAGGATAATCTCAAGTCGACCAAACCAGCTAAAGGTCGGGGGACTCTTCAATGTCGTCTGGACCATATGAAGGTCCAGGTCCTGAACTCGACTCGACATGAGTCATTGGGGAATGTTTCCTTCAACTGGACCAGATGAAGGCCAGGTTAATCTCCAGTCCACCAAACTAGCTAAGGGTCGGGGGAGTTTTCAATGTCGTCTAGACTAGATGAAGGTCCAGGTCTTGATCTTGACTCGACATGAGTCATTGGGGAATATTCCCGTCAACTGGACCAGATAAAGGTCAGGATAATCTCCAGTCAACCAACCAACTATAGGTTGGGGGAGACTTCAATGTCGTCTCGACCAGATGATGGTCTAGGTTTTGAACTCGAGTCGACATGAGATATTGGGGAATGTTCTCATCGACTAGACCGGATAAAGGCAAGAATAATCTCCATTCGACCAAACCAGCAAAGGGTTGGGGGAGTCTTCAATGTCGCTTGAACCATATGAAGTTCCAGGTCTTGATCTTGACTCGAAATTAGTCATTGGGGAATATTCCCGTCGACCGGACTAGATGAAGGCCAGGATAATCTCCATTCTACTAGACTTAATGAAGGTCTGAGAGATTCTTCACTTTATCTGAACCGATGAAGATCAGAAGGCTTCGATCGATTAGACCTGATAGAGGTCCTCGGGGTTCTTCACTCTGCCTGACTTGATGAAGGTGTGAAGCTTTGGTCGATTGGACCTGATGGAGGTCCTCAGGATTCTTCACTTTACCCAACTTGATGAAGGTTATGAGGCTTCGGTCGACTGGACCTGATGGAGGTCTTTGGGGTTCTTCACTCTGCCTGACCTATAGAAGGTCATGAGCTTCGGTCGAAATTAATGGCAATCCATACATGTCATATGAAGAATATGACTATTTATCCATGTCATCTTGAGTAGTAATAATCCTTCCCCTTGTCTGGAGAAGATGACAATCTTAGAGAATATTTCTTGGTCGATTATGTATATTGGAGGTTTACAAGGGTATTCATATTTCGACTAGAAAAAATATGTCAATTAGGCCAGATGACGGTTCATATGTAAAAATAATATTTTCTTAATAGCAATAATATTTTATTTTTGATATATAATAAATTCTCGTTTCTAAACGTCAATTGGTCTTAATGTCGAATGAGATAAATTCACTGAAGAACAGTGACGTATCATGTAGGCTGAAGGCCTACGTTAATAATCCATGTTTTTAGAGTGATGATTCCCAGCTTGCGTAGTCCGACTATCTATTTGTTGATGGGTCCTTACATCCGAACTCGTTCGTCATTTGGAAGGGTTTGAAATTTTCTCTTCATATCGGTTATTGGGAACATTCCGTTTCTTACTCCACTTGTCCTCTTCCTATCTGACCTCGATTTGGGCTCGGGCCATGACCTGATCAATAGTGTAGCATCATAATTTTATTAGCTTCTTATAAAGTCCACTATCTACTAGTAGCCCATTCATGAAATTTTCAATGGTAGTTGACTGGGGGAGATCCGGAATGGATATTCCCTCTTTGTTGAAACGTACGACGTAGCCTCGTAGAGATTCTTCTTTTCGCTGCTAAATTATGTTGAGGTCATCTGCAGTTTTCTCAATTTTACAAGAGCTGGCAAAATTCTCTATAAACTTATCAGCTAGTTCCTGATACGACCCAATAGTCCTGTAAGGTAGATTGATGAACCAAGTAAGGACTGGGCATGTCAATGTTTCTCCGAATCCTTTATATATTCCAGCTTCCCTTTGCTGAAGAGCCAGATCAATCGACATCATCTTGTATTTTTAATAGACCACATGGTCGTCTGGGTCTGTGGATCTATCATACTTCTTCATATCTGGTGGGCTAAACCTTCATGGTAATTCGATGGAAGTGATGGATCCCAAAAATAGAGTATCCGAGATCGTGCAGGCTCAGGTAGGATGGAAAGAATTGCATCTTTGAACTCCTATATTTTCTTGCGCATGGTGGAGGTAATTTGTTAAGCTTGGTCGGTTGGGGAGATTTGTTAATTTCTTTCTTGATTTAGTGGATGGTCGTCTGATGGCTGATTATTGCTTGTCACATTGTTGATGCCTCCAATAGGTTGGACCGAATGGTAAGACTATTGGGGTGATCTGGAGCTTCGTGTCATTAGGAGGTAGATGAAATTTGCTCCAACTGCTTCTGGAGGTTCTATTGGAGCTTCGCATGGCTGAGTTTTCCTCCGCTAAAACTCGTAACCGTTCTTGGAGGATGGCCAACTGAGCGGCCACAGGGTCTGGTGACTGCTGGCTGCTTAAAGCTATGAGTAGTTATGTTTGTAAAGACTGTATAATGAGAGATTTTTGTTTGCTGTAAATCGTTAAAGCTCCACAGTGAGTGCCAAATTATGGATGTTGGATTTTACCTCCGGTCCACGATCAATAATTCATAGGAATGGGGCACTAGCGATCCTGTAAAACAAAGATAGAGTGAGCGGGAGTTCCTACCCACCGGTGTAGTGGGTTTTGTAGGCACTCTGACGTTCAAGTCAGTAGTGAAGAAGCAGAAAGTAATGGAAAAGTAAGGTGTAGGGTTACCTTGACCTTCGTTGTCTGCCGTAAGGGGAAGTGAGCCGGTATTTAGATGATGATCTATTTGAGAGCTCAATTATGATATCTAAAAACCTCATCCGCCACTATGAATTCTGCATTATTTTATAGGCTATTATAAGGTAGGTCATTTAATACATTAAATGATAAACCTTTTAGTGCAAAAACGGCTAACCACATGGGAGGTAATTAAGGAAAAGACATTTTTTGATTTGGGTGTGGGAAAGCCAATTGGGATCCTCCTAGTATATGGGCTTGGGAAGTATTTAGTTCCTTGTGTTTGAGTTGGTGCTTGGAGTGCCAATCCGAATAATTTATCGTATATTTTATTATTGATTAATAAAATAACTATATTTTTATTTCTTACCTTATTAATGATATTGTCATTATGCATATTAGATTGATGTATAAATATGCTATGAATGACATCGACCTTAGAATAGTCTTGTGGTAATACTTGACACTAGGTGGTCCGACATTGGGATAAGTATTACTATTGTAAACTATTCTTAAAGTAAATATTCCTAGTCATTGATTTTGGAATACGGTCGAATTCCTATAACCTAGAAGACTAGCACATGTCATATATTGGAATTGGAGTTCCAATGGTTTAAACCCAATGTACCATGAGCTTTGGAAGCTCGTATAGACATGTGGATATTGGTTGAACCGAATACTGAATGACTCACAGGTGATTCCTAATAATCGAAAGTACACACCACCGTCAATAGGAATCTCCTCGAGTCGAGTAACATATGTGATTCTTTGAATATAGGATATCATTGATTTTGTGTGAGATCCTCCACACTTTGATGTCATGTATATCAGAAACTTTTCATGGTCTGGCCTCTAGATGTTCTTTGGGTGTGGACCGATGCATTCGTTAATCAAGTGAGTATCAAGATAGGATCCGTCGGCCCGTATGTATACCATAAGGGGTTTAGGTATCCATGTAAATAAGTCACGATTAAACATTTGGCCAAAGTCAATCACCTAGGGTTGATCGTATCAGTTGGAAAGAATCGTGGACATATCAACATGAGATGTGCGTCTCGGGAACTTGATGGTGCATTCTATTTTCCTAAGTATAACTTGGATAGCCTACGACGAAGGGATTGTTAAACGTATGTAATGACCTCGACTTGTATAATTCAAAAAGATCGTTCATGTTTTTCATGAATTCGGAGGTGGCCGAATTGCCTACATATTAGCTAGAATTATATGACGAACGTGTCCGAACTTAGAGAGTTCCAATATGAAGTGTACTCGTTGAGCACTACGGTAAACGATTAATTTTGATAAAATATGATATTCGATATTATAATTATCAATTAAGATAACCAAGTGTTATTGGATAATATTGATTATTTACTTTAACCTAATTAGATTAATTGGATTAATTCAATATTTATACAATGGCTTTATCGTAATTGCATAATTATCTCTACCATTTGAGGATATTATGATAATTGCAAGTATGTAATTAAACCCGGCCGGCGGTTCGGTTCCGATTCGGAACCGAACCGAACAGGCCGGTTTCCGGTTCCACACTTAAGTGGAACCGGAACCTAAAACCTAACCGAACCGAACCGGTTCGGTTCGGTTCCGTTTTTTTAAATTAAAAAATGAGATGAATCAATTAATCAAAGCTTAAATTAAAAAAAAATTATTAATTTAAAAAAATGAGATTAAATTTATAAATAAAAAAAATTTATTACATTGAAGAGCTTGAGCTTAAATTTTTAAAAATTTAAGTTGCCTACGTATCCTCCAAGGGTGAGAGGAATCAAAGCTCACGTAGTTCAATTACAGGTTTAAGACATATCCCCTTTGTAAAATATATTTTACAATTATCAATCATCATTATCAGTTGATCCTTCGGCTCCGGTTCCGCAGCTTCCGCTTGCACTTGTTGCAGAAGCATTATCGAACAAATCTTCAAAATCATCGGGGGCATCTTCTTGTTGTCTCAGATCAGCTCGAGTCCAATCATCCACGCAAGCTGTTGCTTCTAGAGTGCTTGGATGTAATGAAGATCGCCTAGCTTCCAATATATTACCTCCCAAACTGAAGGCTTGCTCAACCGCAACGGTGGAAATAGGTGCTGCCAAGATCTCTTTAGCAATAATAGATAAAACATGATATATATTTTGATGCCGGTTCCACCATTCAAGGATTTTAAAATTTTTACTGCATAAACTTTCATTAGAAAACTCAAAATTTGTAGATAAATAATTATCTAATTCATGATTATTAGTTGTCGTAGTATCCCTAGATTTTTTATTTCGTTGCAATAACCAACGATCCCCTGCGCTAAGTCTTGTTTGAATTACTGGTTCACTACTACTAAATTGACCTAATGTTCCTAAGTTATATCTTACAATATAATCATTAAATAAAATAATTAAATCATTTCTTAATTTCGTCATTATGCTCGTAATATCAATGTCATCTAATATTCATAAATAACCATAGTAAGCTTGTAAACCACCATTCAAACCTTCTAATTTAAATCTAGGATCAAAAACAGCAGCAATAAGATAAAGTAAAGGAATTTCTCTAAAATAATGCAACCATTTTACCTTCATAACAGTAATGGCTTCGAGCAAAACAATATCATTAGGGTCGTCACTGTCAACATGCTCATCGAGAGTGCCAACAATATTCAAACTCTCAAGAAGAAATAAATGTGTTGTAGGATAATAAACACCGCTAAAAACTAAAGTAGCATCATTAAATACTCTTAAAATATCTAAAATTTTTTCACAAATATCCCATTGACTAGGATAAAGTGTGATATTTTGAACATGTTGAGAAAAAAAACTACATAATGCATCTTTGTATTGAAATGCTTGACATAAAAGAAAATAAGTAGAATTTCAACGTGTTGGAACATCTCTAGAAAATTTAATCGGTTTAAAACCATTTATTTTACAAAACTTGGTTCATTCTCTCCTAACTTGAGAATATGACCAAATACAGTTAAGTGCCATTTTAATTGGATCAAGGAAATGAGATAATGATTTTAGACCGTCTTGCACACATAAGTTTAGGACATGACATGTACAACGAATATGAAAAAATCGACCCCCTAAATTTGGTTGACATATTTCTTTTAAATCATTGATGGATGCAGTATTTGCAGATGCATTATAAAATCCAATTGTTAAAATTTTTTCTCCTAAACCACATTCATCAAAAATTACCTTCATCATTCTATAAATATTATGTGCAGTATGTTGGTTATCAAAAACTCTAAATGCAATAAGTCGTTTTTGCATGGTAAATGATGCATCAATCCAATGACAAGTCACACTCATGTATGAGTGTGTTTGCCAATGGTCACTCCAAATATCAGAACATATAGAAATACGATCTTTCATCTCTTTAAATATTTCATTTAAAATAATTTTACCATCTTTATATAATTTGAAAATATGACGTTTTGTTGTGTTTCGAGTCATTCTACATGCAGCAGGGTTTAAAGCATTATGCACGTAATTAGTAAAATGAAGTTTTTCACCAAAGCTTAAGGAAAGATGTGCCATACAAGTTAATTTCGCAAATTCTTCTCTATTTTTTGCATCAGAATATTTAAATAAATCTACACTACTCGTACCTCTACTAGATGATGCGTACCTGGCCATTTGAGTCTGCATCGTATCAATGTCAAATTCAACCGGATGATGTTTCTCCATGTGCTTGATCATATTGCCGTATCCACCAGAAAATTTATAGATAACCCCACAATAGTTGCAAATTGCTCGTTGTGAATCATCTTCTATATATTCCAAAGTAAAATGAATTTTGAAAATATCGGAGGACCGAGCCTTAACTTCTCTTCTCCGTGATTGTGCACTGACACTAGGGCCGCTCTCTTGGGTTGGCATATTTGACATTATGTTCTCGGATGAGCTTGCCATTTTTTTTGAGAAATTAGGAAGAAAAATAAGAAAATTGAATAATTGCGATGCGAATAATAACAAATTAACAACTAAATAATTGAGATTGAGAAAATAAGAATATAAGATTATAAGAGAATTGTATTGAAGTAAGATTGAGAATAAGAGAATTATAGAAAATGAGATAGTTGAGAATTTGGTGTGATGAAATTATGAAAAATGAATCCTATTTATAGAATTTTAGAATTTTTTTGATACCAAAAATGCCACTAAATATAACCGTTTTATTACCGTTATTAGGGGTACATTAGTATTTTGTTTTTATATAATAAAAATATATTTTTTTTAATTTTTTTTGGCAGGGAGCCGTTTGGCAGAGGGAGCCAAACGGCTCCCTGCTCCCCCAACGGCTACTAGCCGTTGGGGGAATTAGGGTTCCTGTTGGAACCCTACGGTTCCAACAGGAACCCGACGGTTCCAACCGAAACGTACGGTTCCACCGGTTCGAGTTGGGGTGGAACCCCAACCGAACCGGTCCAATTCCGGTTCGGTTCCGGTTCGGTTCCAATTCCGAACCGGAACCGTGGCCGGGTCTATATGTAATTATAGGTATTTTTGGTTTGATTTAATTCGATTAAATCAAAATGGCAAACATTAAACTAATCCATTTACTAATCTTTGTCTTGATTTAATTATATTAAATCAAAGTGGTACACAAAAATGATTAGTCCCACCTAATTATACATATTTGAATAAATTATATTTAGCCCACATAAAAGTTGATTAGAACTTTTATTAATTAAAATTTTCCTAGGTTTTTGCTATAAATCGCAAGCTTTAGGAAGATTTTAATTAAGCTTGAGAAAGCTAAATACAAGCCATTCTTTGAAAAATTAGCCTAAGTTAGAGTAGCATTTAGAGAAGCTTTGTGAGGTCTCTACAACATTTCATTTAGGAGAAATCAAGATTAGATCTTGGAGTGAAGCTTGCTAACATTAGAATCAAGATTGTATCTTGGAGTGAAGCTTGCAAACTTTGGAAGTTCTCCAACCATTTCAAAAAAGAGAGTGAGATTGGATCTTTGCATCAAGCTGCTAGGTATGTTTGAACTTCTCTTAAGCTATGTTCATCATTAGTGAATTTTTCATTAGTGAGACATATGATGATGATTATGTATTGGATGCATGATTACATATCTTAATGTTGAAATAAGGCTAATAAATTGTGTTAGGATGATTTGGAAGTATAAACACAATATGCTTGTAATTAGGTCAAAGATGTTCATGATGGACATGAAATGATTAATAAAAGTTTGGAACTATAGATTAAAAGCTTAGAGCTATGGCTACTATTCTAGAATCACTTGACAACTTTTGGGTGAACTATAATTGTTCATGAGTTCATTTCATTCTGGGTCTATTTTGGTTGTATTTTGATTCAAAGAAATGCTATATATAATATATATATATAATATATATATATATATAATATGTTTATTGCATAACATGTGTTGTGGCTGGTTTGAAATGAAATTTATTTGGGTGATTTTATAAGTGTTTAAGGTTTTTATTTTAGAAAATTAAAAAAAAAAGGGGTGTTCAGTACAAATTCCCGAGAGGGAAGCGTTGCAAGAGCACTAGGTGCAAGCGGGTCTTAATTTTTTTTTTTTTTTTTTCCGATTTTTTATCCCGATTAATTAAATTTTCCTGACCTTGATTTATTTTTGGTTTTTTCCCTAAACACTTGAAATAGTATATTTTATTTCATTAAATTTTTAAAATACACCCATACTAGATATCCACGGGTTAGACCCACTTCTGCTGCGCAGGGCACCGATCCGACCCTAGGGGTTCCACATATGCTCCAACACTTTGGTCCATCCTTGGTCCTGGAATTAACTGTTTGTAAGAGTTGGACTTTAGATAAGAATAGTTTAAGTCTCATGGGCCATATATTGTTAGACATTTGAGTTTGGAATTATATTTGGCCCGAGGTGAAAGTATTATTTTGCCCTTAGCCCAAATTTGACCCGTACAATAATCTACCAACATAATAATCTCACAACATTAGATTGTTTTTCTTTTTTCTACATTTGCTTATATTTAAATTTTTGTTCCACACTTTATAAACTAACTTATACACTCAATATATAATAATCTCACAACATTAGATTGTTTTTCTTTTTTCTACATTTGCTTATATTTAAATTTTTGTTCCACACTTTAAAAACTAACTTATACACTCAATATAATACTATTTACCAAACTCAGCCTAAATATTTCTTCACCTTGATTTGAAGCCCAGAAATAGTCCCTTAATTCAATTTTCAAACTTGTGTCCAGTCTAAAGCAACAAACACACCTGGCCTCCACCACGAGCTCCTGCCCCAATTGGGGCTAGAGTGAAACCATCTACGGTCAATGGAACAACCTAGGTGTATTCACGGGTCGAGTTTTTTCAAAATTTATGAAATTTGATCAGGTCGGGTCACGCAGATCGATAAATTCGAACCAAAATTTGAGTATGCAAACCCGAGCAGATCGGGTTGGCGAAAAATAAAGAATTTTTTTTTTTATGTATTAATTATTTTGAGATATAATTACTAACTATTTTATATCTCGAACTTGTTATACATATAAAATTTAATGTAAAAAATTAATAAACAATTGAAATAATAATAAAAACTTTTTAAAAATATAGAAAACTAATAAAAAATAATATTTTCAGGTCAGATCGGGTCAACTCAAAATTGCATATATTTTTTTAGAATCCGTCCGGATCGGGTCGGGTTACGATTTGACCCGACTCTATGAGCATCCCTAGAACAACCTCTCCAAGGATAGCAGAAAATAATAAAAAATTATAGAACTAAACTAAGGATAGCAGAAAATAATAAAAAATTATAGAACTAAACTAAAGAAGCCTAAAACAGCAAAACACCTCGCAATCTCTCTCTCAACAGCCGCTAATTTGGCAATGTAATGCCTATAGCTCTTGTGTCTCTTCAAAGCCACCAATCAAATCACCAGTCTTACAATTTATAAAGATATAATGTAAGTAAGAGTGGGCTCATGAGGCATTCTTCTAATTTTCAACAGGAAAAAATATTCACAAATGCACTATAAATGTCTCGGTTCTTATAATCATACTAACTCTTGCTGGGGGTTTAAAAAAAAAATAGTATATGACTTGAGACATTAAAAATTTCGAAGAAGAATGAAATTATTCCTCCAATAACATATTTCAATATTGTAACTTGCAGGATTTTTTGAATACCAAAGGGAGAAAAAATGAAAGGGCATTCGATATTCATCCAAGAAATATTATTCACAAATTTTATGTTCATAAAAAATATTTTTTTTTGAAATCGTTCATAAAAAATACTTGGTGTAGGAAGAAGATGCATAAATGAACCTGAAGAAGAAACATATCCTCTAAGGTCTCAACCACCTCCGCAGAGGTGACAGTTAAGATTTGTTGCTTGTCCAACGATTAGGCCAACGATTAGGCCAAGCAACCAGTGGCACAAAATGGAGCATAAGAAATTTTTTGAGAAGCTTTCACTTACCTAGAAAATGAGATATTTTACACCAACAGCCGCCTAAATAAGAGAGGAGATATTGAGGCATTAACCTAATAAAAAATGAAAATGAAGCAGGAAATTTGCCAAGGATTAGGAATCAATGGATAGTAAAGATGAAATGCTGGAGGACAGAATTGTATGAAGGAATTCACATTCCTGTTTGTATCACGATAAATCTGACTCACCCATTAAACTTCTAGAAGGGACGTGAAGAAAAACTATGGGAACACATACAGGAATAACAATTCATCTCCTCTTTATTTGGAGGGAAATGAGGAAAAAAAATCTTATTGTATAATGATTATCCAGGCTATTGAATATGGAGATCGAAAGAGGATGATATTTGAATATGTAGTAAATTCTTTTGAAAATTATCAAGTTCTATTCATTATCCCGTTATTTTTTATTTATTTTTATTTTAATTTGAGTATAGTGACAATCTACATGACCAAATCTCATATCTTTTCGTTCTATAATTTTTGTAAAGTTTGGGCAGCTGGCATTTTAAATATAAATAAAGAAACGAGCCAATCTATTATTTGTTTGTATATAAAAAATGCTGACATATAATAATAAAAAGGAAAATTTAAATGATGTCCTCTAAATTTTAGAAGATTTCCTATAACTTTTAATAAGAGCAGACCTATATTTCTTATGGCTACTCAATATTTTTTTGAAGGCAACAATCCAAACAGCCATCCCGTTATATATGAAAGAAGCAGAGGCTCCTGGAGTACTAAAGGAGGAATTCTTTCACAGATGTATGGTCCTCATCATTGAAGGAATCGATTTCCTGTGCAGTGGATGCGACTTAGGTACCGAGAATCGACTTAGAAATTTTTTTATACTCTCCCATTCTTTGGCCGAATATTAGCATCCCTCTAAGCCAAAGTTTTGTGTTATTTTGATGATTTTTAAATACACAAAACAGATCCCTGAAACAGCCTAAAAAATTAGTGAATTACAAATGCCAAAAACACTCACTGCACACGCGAATATGTTTAACAAAAATTGCACAACAGTCCAGGTCTGAATTTTACCCCACCTCAAAACACTCTTATTTCAATCCTTAATGTCCCAAAAAATTGTACCAAAAACCCAACACAAATCACTCCCCAAATAGAAGATGCAAGAGGCGGCAGTGAGCAGAAAAAATGAGATTTTTTTTTTAAATTTCCGATGAATCTTCCATGTTATGACTCGCCACCAATAAATACAAGAGCGGGCTAGACTCACACAATAATCCCTAAACAAATAAGAAATAGGAATTTCTCACACAAAAATTTTCTTTTCTTTTTGTTCTTCTTTCTTTTTCTCTCAACACTAGAGTGAAAAATAAGAACAATGGTAGATAGGGCTAGGCAAACATGATTAGGGTAAAAAAAAAATGGGCTCCATAAGTTTCACCCGTATTGAGATAGGTCATCATCCTTAAGACGTGCTCTCGAACGGATGTACCTTCCTTCATTCTTGCGGTCATTGCTGAGACCATAGCCTCATGATTTTGTCACTCTGAAGGCCGTGTGAACATGTCCTGCAATGACTACATCATCAAAGACGTTGTAGCCATTGGTATAAAATTAAACATGATGCATGTACCATGTTTAATGAATGAAAAACCCAAGTAAATTACTATGCGACGGAAAACTATCATTCCACAAATAAGTGTCGCCATAGGGTGGATCAAATATTTACATGATAGATCGAGACAATCTTGATTGATTAATATATACAGAAATAACTCTTATTACTCTATTAATCAACTTGTTGGGGGGTTTTGGTGAGGGCGCAGCTGAAGCTCGTGGTTCGGGTGAAATAGTAATTTTAAATTTTTTTAAATTACCGTATAAATTATTCAATATCTTGTATGAATAATTTATTCATATTTCACCTAAACACATTTATTCGATATCAAATAATGACATAAATAAGGTAGAAACTTCGCGAAACTTTTACGAAAAATATTTTTCCGCAAAACGCATTTTTGACCGAACCGACCACCCAACACTTACGGGAACTGCCATATCAGCCCCAATAGTGTTAGGACAGTTCATGGCTGCCCTAACAGTGACAAATTCACTTTTTGGACAGCCGTCACCCAGTTGGCTCAAAAGACACCTGGTAACACCATTTTTCACCGTTTTTGCTTATTTCAACTCCGAAACAATTTCTGGAAATTTTTCCAACACCCAAAATACATTTAAATGACATCATTTTCATCACCAAAATAGAATCAATTCCAGATCTGATCCAAAATAGAAAATTATCAAATTTCATGCTTTAAATCTAATTTTTCAAGATTAATTCAATTAATCAAAACACCAATCAAAGTCACCACACATGAACCACCCAAGCATAATTCTAGGCATTACAAGAGTGGTCATACCACTCTAGAATGACAACATATCATCAAATAATTAAATTGAATCAATATTACAATAATACCACTCAATTTCACTTCACACATGCGTAACACTTCCAATTCCATCATCCAACACCAAAAGCCCCAAATTTATGGACAAGAAGAAACCCTAGATCTCACTAGATCATCAAGAAACAAGAAACAAAATTTCTAAGCTTAGGGATTTGAAGAATTACCTTTAATCCTTTAATTCTTTAGCCTTTTTTCCTTGATTTTCTTCTTTTCCTTCTTGAATCAACAAAAATAATTTGAGAGCTTTTTTTGGATGAACTTTCGGCAATGGTATTCATTAGAGAGGAAAAGAAAATTTTTCAACTTTTAAGACAAGCCATGACCGACTCAAGGGATATATTGGTCATTTTGTGTTTTTAATTTCATTAAATTAAAGTAAAGAAAAGATAAGCTTAAACTCGGACAAATCAAATTTGCATACTTAAGCTTAATTAAATCATGCTATGTGTACCAATAATAATTAAACATATTGCATAATATTTATGTAATATGCACATTATTTAATAATTAAATATCCAAATAATTAGTTAATATAATTATTATTATATATGTATTTTATTTACATTAAATAACAAATATATATATTAATGGCATGTGTCAAAATCTCATTTGACAAATAATTAATGTGTATCTAATCAAATTATGTATCAAATACAAATACACAATAATTATTAAATGACTAAAATCCCATAATGCATGTGTTATCATTTAATCGATTAAACGGTTTGAATTAACTCATTTAATCTGATGAAGCATTATGAATAATCTGTATTATTCATGACGCAATTCCCATGTGCTCAACGAGTACACTTCATATTGTGAGACTCTCTAAGTTTAGGTTTATCTGTCACGAAATCCAATTTCTTGTCCATAATTCACCCACTCATGAATTATGACGACCACAGATAATCTCGCTAAACTATGCAAGTTGAGGTCATTGCGTAGCGAAAGGGTATCGTCAGCGACATGATGTTGATTATGATGAAACTTTTTCACATGTTGCCATGATTAATCCATTCGGATAATGTTTACTATTGCTGCATATTTCGATTATGAAATATGACAGATGGACGTCAAAACAACTTTCCTTAACGAGAACCTTTTGGAGGATGTTTATATGCAACAGCCTGACAGTTTTGTCGTGCCAAAACATGCAAACAAGGTTTGCAAGTTAAATCGATCCATTTATGGATTGAAGTAAGCATCGCGTTCTTGGAACCAACGTTTTGATGAGATCATAAAAGAATATAATTTCATTCAAACGAAGATGATTCTTGTGTATATAAGAAGGTTAATGGGATTGCACTGACATTCATTGTCCTATATGTTGATGATGTATTGCTTATTGGCAATGATATTCCTATGTTATAATTAGTGAAAGTTTGGCTTTCATTAAAATTGTCCATGGAAGATCTGAGAGAATAAGCCTTTATTCTAGGAATAAGGATCGACCGGGATAGATCTAGAAAGCTCCTTAGACTCTCCCAGAGCTCGTACATTGATAAAGTGTTGAAGATATATAACATGGATCAGTCTAAGAGGGGGCTGCTTCCAGTGTCACATGGCGTCTCTCTATCTAAGGACATATATCCTAAAACTCAAGATGAGAGAGATACCATGAATCGGATCCCGTTCGCTTCTAAAGTTAGATCGATCATGTATGCCATGATATGTTTGCGACCTGATGTCTCGTATGCTTTGAGCATGTGCCGTCTCTATCAGAACGATCCAGGTAATGGTCACTAGATTATAAGAACATCCTTAAATATTTTAGACGAACTATGGATGCTTTCTTAGTCTATAGAGATGGAGAACTTGAGGTGACTGGGTTCACTGATGTAAGTTTTCAAACCGATAAAAATGACTCTAAGTCGTAATCTGGGTACATATTTTGTTTGAACAACGGAGCAGTAAGCTGGAAATCTTCCAAGCAAGAGGCTGTTGCCGATTCAACAACAGAGGCGAAATATATCACTGCAGCTGATGCAGCAAAAGAAACAGTTTGGATTCGTAAATTTCTAATTGAATTAGGAGTAGTTCCATTAGCAGCTGAGCCCGTACCTTTGTATTGTGATAATAACGGGGCTATAGCACAGGCTAAGGAACCGCGATCTCATCAATGATCCAAGCATGTACTTCAACGTTTCCATCCGATTTGTGAGATCATACATCATGGCGATGTAAAGATCAAAAAGATCACTTCAGATGACAACATTGCAGATCCGCTGATGAAATCTATGTCTCAGTAAAAGTTTGAGCGACATGTACATATTTCAGGTGTTAGATACTTAAGTGATTGGTTATGAGCCAAGTGAGAGATTGTTGGACAATTATGACCCATAACATCACTATTTGTAAAAGACATGGTGTTTTTGTACAAATTAATTATGTGACAAAGGAATTATTATTTTATCATTTTGTAATTGGATTACTTGGATATGTATAAATGATAAAAGTCCTTATGATTAGATCCGGATTAATAAGATATGAGACGATATTAATCCACGAATAGTTTAATCATTAAATATCTCTAGTCGTAGTATTATCGAGACTGGACATAAATAATGCGGAATAGACTAGTATTATATTTGTGCGCATTAGGGAAGCTTAACGACATAATTCTCATATATTTAAGTATTGGATATTTATGCAATTGTGATAGGAGGTTCTGTTAGCCGTTGGACCGGGAATAGCTTCGCTCTAGATAGCCCTCTCGGAATCCCATTGGTAGTATGACTATGTGTCTATGGGAATTCGAATCAGGGTAGGTGTATGTGGTCTTAACCTAAGACTTGCATCGCTAATACATGCGACAATCAGTATACTTTGGTTTTGGTTGTCCAGAGCTTTAACAGGTTTTGTGTACGCCTCTTCTAGGTGTACTGAGAATCGTAGTGTATTGGATGTGATATCAAGATGGAAGTATCACTTATGTCATATGGAGATGATGATCATGCAGAGATACAGAACTAGTACTCTTAAATGCTGCAGCTATCGGGATAGTATGACTAGGTCATGATTATCCGATTACAAAGACTAGTTGCTAGTGATCCGATATATGCTTCATACGGGTGTAGAAACCAGAACCTGGGCGACGCATGCTGTTCTAAACTCAGGGCCTAGTTGAGAGTACGGAGTAGTCCGCGGGGAACTAAACCGGAGAATAATGGAGTCGCCACCCGGTGTGAACCGGGACAAAGATTTAAGGCCGCACTCACCCCTCGCAAGGGAAGACCTTAAACCGTTGGGTTCGGAATGGTCCCTTACTTATGTCATTGTGATGATATAATTCACGCAATAAATCGACCGCATCTAATCAATAATCATGTTCAAGCATTACCTAGATCTAATATGCTTCCGCTAACTAAATCCTAATCTAAGTTCGCATGCTTGAAAGTAAATCTTTAAATAATAAACACGCAATATCACACATTGAACATGTTAAGCCATCAAACCAATGCAAGCAAATAATGATTTGAACATAAATATAAACTAGATTAAATATCACGCATAACAATATAAACTAGATTAAACATCATGCATAACAAAAGAAACATAATCATGCTTTAAAATTTAAATAACGAAATTAAACTAAACCGTGCCTAAAATAATAAATAAACAACCTAGAACGACATCATGCTCGAATACAAATTTGGATGAGACGAGATAAATGTATCTTAAGTGGTACGTGGCATTGTGACCCGAGTGCAGACCATACTACCGTCCATTCGGAATCGGCTATGGAATTTACGTCCGGGTTTCCATCCGATATACCACAAAAGGGAACACATATCCCGCTCATCCAACAATCAAATCATGCCTCAAACGACTCTCATGCAATATATATCAAAATAAAAAATAAAACAAAAAGAGATAAGTAAAAGGTGCCCTCAGGTCTAACCTCTTTTGTCGTCTCAAGAAAGGGCGTTACACGTCCGTTGGAAGGGCGAATGATACGATACTTTTCCGATTGTTTGCTTACTGTTTTTCCTCGTTGTTTTGATGCTCGGGCTGCTGTTTTAAGTCCGTTTCACCACCGTTTGATCGCTGCGTTTCAGGTCACTGTTTTGGGCGTTTTTGGACTGTTTTGGGTGATTTTGGTGGTCTCGGGAGGTGCGTTTGTAAAGGTTTTTTGGGGAAACTTTTTGGGGATTTCTGGGATGGTTTTAAGATGGTTTTAGGACTGTTTTGGAGGCTAAAACCGCAACAGAATCAGACCAGAACAGAAGACTAAATTCGGCAGTTCACCAGTGCAGTGAAGCCGTTTTCAGGGGCTGTTTTGGCGCGATTTGGAGCTGCTTTGGGGGGTGTTTTTGCGGAACTTAAGGGCTGGAAATAAGGTTTATTTGAGGGTGTTTTAGGGCTGTGAATGGGGGCTGGAACTCGGCAATGGAGGGTTAAGTTTAGGGCTTGGGCGTGAAGGGTGTTGATGATGGAGGGAAGGTGCGGCAATGGAGGCTATTGGATTTTGAAGGTGCGGCAATGGAGGGTTCAGGGGGATGCTTGGGCGTGTAATGGAGGCTTAAGAGAGTGCTTTGGGCGTGTGAGGGAGATATGTGAGCTAGGGTTGTGAATGGGGGTGAAGGCCTCTTTTTATAGGCAAGGGAGAGGAGGTTTCCCTTATACGACTAGGAGAAGGATTTCTATTGATGGTGACATCTTCTTAATAAGGAATAGATCTCCTAATTTGGTTTGGTGATTGGATTTGATTTGGTAGGGATTTGATTTGATTTCTTTTATTTAGGTAAGGATTTATTTGATTTAAACATGTGATTAATGTGTATATTACCTAAATAAAGGGCAATGGGCGTGAATCTCCCTCCTTGGGCATGGGCTTGGTTTGACTTGGGTTGACTTGGGTTGACCTAGGTGTTTTTGGGATTGGTTTGGGTTGGTTTGGGTTTTGGGCCCTAGGTAAGCTTTAAAACGGAAGTCCAACAAGCAGCCGAAGCTAAACAACTCAGATAAAATCCAACAAGAATTCTAATTTCCAACTTTACCCTTCCAACATCTGTTTCCCGCGACTTTCATGACTAAAGAAGTAGTGCCTCAATACGAGACTCATCATCGGGCTGATATGCAAAAATGCAATGCCTACAGTCGCCCCCACTTTGATGGACTTGTGCAGTGTGTGACAATGACAATCCTATCAAAGTACGTGCAATGCATTTTTACTTACCTGGCTCGCCAGCTGCCACATGGTTCGCCATGCTGTGTTGAGTTGATTTTGTTGAGGTGCTTCAACCTCTGGTCCATTCCCGAACCGCTGATGTGCTGTGGTGTGGTGAAGTCCATTCCCGAACTGTCACCGTGTTGTGGTCCATTCCCGAACCGATCTCCATTCCTGGCTCGCCAGCTGCCACCTGACTGCCATGCTGTGTTGTGTTGATTTTGTTGAGGTGCTTCGACCTCTGGTCCATTCCCGAATCGCTGATGTGCTGTGGTGTGGTGAAGTCCATTCCCGAACTGTCACCGTGTTATGGTCCATTCCCGAACCGATCTCCATTCCTGGGGTGTTGCTGTGATGTGATGTGATGAAGTCCATTCCCGAACTGTCATCGTTGTGGTCCATTCCCGAACCGATCTCCATTCCCGGAGTGTTGCTGTGTGATGAAGTGATGAAGTCCATTCCCGAACTGTCATCGTTGTGGTCCATTCCCGAACCGATCTCCATTCCCGGAGCGTTGCTGTGATGTGATGTGATGAAGTCCATTCCCGAACTGTCATCGTTGTGGTCCATTCCCGAACCGATCTCCATTCCCGGAGTGCCATTCTCGGCGTGCTCATTCTCGAGCTGTCCATTCCCGGACTGTCCATTCCCGGACTAAATCTCCATTCCCGGAGTGCCATTCTCGGCGTGCCATTCTCGGCGTGCTCATTCCCGAGCTGTCCATTCCCGGACTGTCCATTCCCGGACTAAATCTCCATTCCCGGAGTGCCATTCTCGGCGTGCTCATTCCCGAGCTGTCCATTCCCGGACTGTCCATTCCCGGACTAAATCTCCATTCCCGGAGTGCCATTCTCGGCGTGCCATTCTCGGCGTGCTCATTCCCGAGCTGTCCATTCCCGGACTGTCCATTCCCGGACTAAATCTCCATTCCCGGAGTGCCATTCTCGGCGTGCCATTCTCGGCGTGCTCATTCCCGAGCTGTCCATTCCCGGACTGTAATGATCTGACGTAATAAGGGCCTCGCCCCCAGAATGCCATCCTCGGCAGAAACTGAAACTGATGTGAGCCTCGCTCCCATAATGCCATTCTCGGCAAAAACTGAAACTGATGTGAGCCTCGCTCCCAGAATGCCATTCTCGGCAGAAACCGAAACTGATGTGAGCCTCGCTCCCAGAATGCCATTCTCGGCAGAAACTGAAATTGATGTGAGCCTCGCTCCAGAATGTCATTCTCGGTAAAAACTGAAACTGATGTGAGCCTCGCTCCAGAATGCCATTCTCGGTAGAAAACTAATGTGATATGGGCCTCGCCCCCAGAATACATTCTCGGTAGAAACTGAAACTGACGTGAGCCTCGCTCCCAGAATGCCATTCTCGGCAGAAACTGATGTGATATGGCCTCGCCCCCAGAATACCATTCTCGGCAGAAACTGATGTGATATGGGCCTCGCCCCAGAA